>VNJR01011479.1:0-14697 GCA_008042585.1 Drosophila punjabiensis | reverse complement strand
ATTGATAACACACTATAGAAGTTTTGGTCACTGGAGGAAATGCCATCTCAAAAGGAAAGTCTATCGCCTGAGCACAAGTTATGTGAAGACCATTAGAGAAAGACAACTCAGGTATTGCCGTCAGGTCGGTTTTAAGTAAGGCTGCCGTTTAAATCCAATCCGAATGGGTTAGACATCTCCTTCGAGGAGATGCGGCTTTTGTCGCTTGAGAGAAGGTTGTCTCGAGATCCTAACATAAAAGCCTTGTACTTGGAATCCATGGAAGAATACCTTGCCCTAGGTCACATGTCGTCTACAGACAATAAAATTCCTTCCACTCCACATTATGTCATCCGTCATCAATGTGTTTTAAGGCCCCAGAGTACGTCCACAAAACTTAGCGTCGTTTTCGATGCGTCCTGCAAGACGTCGTCTCAGGTGGCAGTTTTAAAGAGCATATCATGAGATTTACGAAAACTCAATAATAGCTCTTTAAAACTGCCCCTGGCTTGCCGCATAAAGGACTTAATTTCCTTTTCAACTTCGCGGCAGGCCACACAGCAGTAGCGGAAGCCTTTATCAGCTTTAACAATATCTAGTGTCCGAGCACTAGCCTCAATGCACTTGGCGTGCACTCTATTTTCGCACAACCAGCAGCCGATGGAGACATCAACTTGGGAAATTACTTTATTGCAGGCTTTAATAAAGCAGACAATTCCAGAAGACAATATAGGGACGTACCACTGTACCTTTTACGTAAAGAGAGTAAGGGCGAGAAATAAGATAAGAACTGCAACTGCACAGAGAGAGCGGGAGAGCGTAGGAGTAAGCAAACTTAAAATCGTTTAGCTGTCGCGACGGCGCAAACAACGGCTGAACGAAAAAGGCACAAAAGGAAATGCAGAAAAAATGCGAAAACAAACACCAGCAGCACAAGCTAAATTGTGAAATTCAAAATAGATTAATACACAAAACAGATAAGCTGCATGCACACACGAAGTTAACTAAAACTTTATTAGGCACAAGATAGACAATTTAAATAAAACCCCGATGGTTTTTATCACAAATTTATCACAAAACGAGAGCGCAAGGAAAAAGACGACCGTTCACTTTGAAGAGAATAAACGAATGAAAATGAATGAATGAAATTCGTTTTCGGTTAGCCGATACATTCTGGTTAAAATTATCAGTTTACGTTGAAATCTTATTTGAGCCTAGATTTAAATATCATTCTACTTCCTGGATTATTATTCGATAATAATTAAAAAACTCAAAGCTTATAGAGCTCGGCTGATGTACCCGCGATCGTAGGGTATTAAATGGATAACCAGAGGCATGCTCCAAGGAATGTGATCATAGGCTGGAAAGACAAGCATGCGACCACCACGACATCAGTGGCTTCGTTCTGTCTGACTTTCTCACAACTTTTCTATTTCTTCTCCTTCTTTCCTGAATTTATTTAGTTCTCTTCCGGTTTCATTCAATTTTATCTCTCGTGGTGCTAGCGCGCTAAATTCTAGATTTAGTAATAACAAGATGTAGTTGTGTTAGGATCTGTGCACGCAAGACCACCACCTCCAAAGCCGACGAACGAGAGCCGGATATTAAGGCGAGCACCGCAAACACAGATTCCTCCGGATCTCTAAACATTTCTTCAGTCGTTTCACACTACAACGTCACAACCTCTTGAATCAATATCTGCTGGGTTCTGCCTTGTTGGTACAAGCCACCAAGTAGCTTCTCCTGACCATTCTTGAATCTCCGCTACCCTGTTCGAAACGAAAGTCGACAACGAAGATGGATGAGATCAAATCCAATGAAGAGTAACTTTAGAATCTGCCCAGTATACTATTCGTTCGATAGTGACTTTTAATAAAAGTTTGATTATATGGCAGAGGAAGCGTTTTCGTCTTGAGTGGCCATAGTTCCTGCATAAGGATCTTTTCATCAATTACTATGAGACTTTATAAGGCGAGTGGCCAAATATACCGATAGAATGTTCCGTTTTGTCGCTCGGAGACCCAAGACAGATTTGTCAATTTTGAACTTAAAGGCATCTTCACTAGGCAACCACGATATGCCTAACGCCTTCGTTAACTCTGAGTCCGAGGTAGTTATAGACTTAACTGTGCTCTCAGATGCAGTGACCTCAGGTGAGTTTGAAAATCATTTTGTCAATTCGAATCCTGTCGTTTGAAGAACCTGAGACACTTCAGACATGATCGTCTTTAGCTCCTCTGCGCATGTATCACCAGTTAACAGGTCATCGACGTAAAAGTCGGATCCAATTACGTCAGCAGCTCTAGGAAATGAAAGTTTTAAAGATTAACTCATCCTTTTTAAGCACTGAATAGCTAGAAATGGGGCTGGTCCAGTACCATATGTTACGGTGTTGAGCTTATAAAATCTCAAGGATTCAGACCCCTCTGAATGCCCCTCTTCCCCACAGTAGCAGTCAGGGCATACCTGTGCAGCCGGAAGCGGAGTAGAGTGGAGTACAACTCCTCTTGAATGGTCGGTTCAACTATCAGAGTGTCGTTCAATGCCACCTGAGACGACGTCTTGCAGGACGCATCGAAAACGACGCTAAGTTTTGTGGACGTACTCTGGGGCCTTAAAATACATTGATGAGGGATGACATAATGTGGAGTGGAAGGAATTTTATTGTCTGTAGACGACATGTGACCTAGGGCGGGGAATTCTTCCATGAATTCCAAGTACAAGGCTTTCATGTTAGGATCTCGAGATAACCTTCTCTCAAGCGACAAAAGCTGCCGTTTTGCAACCTCGAAGGAGATGCCTAACCCATTCGGATTGGATTTAAACGGCAGCCTTACTTAAAACCGACCTGACGGCAATACCTGAGTTGTCTTTCTCTAATGGTCTTCACATAACTTGTGCTCAGGCGATAGACTTTCCTTTTGAGATGGCATTTCCTCCAGTGACCAAAACTTCTATAGTGTGTTATCAATCGATACTAAAAGGTTCTTCACTACAACTGAAACTATTTGAAACTTGGTCCCGAAGATTTGTATCTGCCCGAGGCAACCGAACCAAGAAGGGTCTTTTGCAGAGTTGAATAGTCAGGACCTTGTCTAAATTGACTAACAGCTAGCAATTCGTAAAATGATTCGGCTACTTTTAGCATATCAATTTTTTAAGAATTGGACTCGCCAATACCAAGTAAGTTTATACACGACTCCTCTCTACGGATCTGTAAGCGGTTAGCCAGTTCTTCCGTAATAAAATTTGTTTGGGACCCAGAGTCCAGCAGTGCTCGGGCTAACACGTAGTCACCGCTCTTTGTTCGGACACCTACGATCGACGTAGCCAAAATCACCCTGTCCAATGACGTGGCATGCATAACATGTGACGTGGAAGGATGATCTTGGTTCAAAGGAGGAGATATACTCTCTGGGGGTGGTGGCAACGCTAAACTGTTCTCAGGCACTGTAAATCTGCGATCGGCCGCAAGCTCGACACTTTTTGCCTTTGCAAAATTTGATGCATTAGGAGGCAGACTTAACAAACTCGAACCTTTGCATTACAGAGAGACGACCAAATGGACTGCAATAAGTCAATATATGATCTGCTGCATTGCAATAGCTACAAGTTTGTTGAGGCTTGCTGTTGGAGGCGGAACACGAAAAGGAGCTACGGTTATGCTGCCTGCTCGACACTAATTTGTCTTGCCTCGGCTTTGTCGATTCTTCAGCAGATTCGAAATTTTTTTATCATCTCCTATCTAACCGTAAATCGATGAAACGGTATCGATAAGGTTTCTCAAGAAGGATGCGGCCTGATGTGATATTTTTGGAATACTGAAAAATGTTGAAATATTATTCATAATAATATTCGTTCTTGTAAACCTTTTTTAAGCTGGCAGTTGCCTTCCTGTAATTGCACTCAGTGACTTGGTAAGCTTTAATTATTCCTAAAGCTTCACCAAAAAGATATGAAATTATATGATTGAATTTACGATAATTGGAATGCTGGCGTCTTTATAAACCAAAGTATTGAAAAGACTGATAAAATTTTTTAGCTCCGAATATTTTCCACTAAATTTTTTCAATGCCTAATTCGGAAGTCGCGCACGAGTTGGTGCTTTAATACCTAATCCAGGAGTTACGCTATTGCTAGCTGTTTTCAAGGCCCATAACAACGACAATATTTTTGCCATGGTCACTATACAAAGTTCATCCAACTCGCCGCCAAATTCATCGTCACTATCTATGTCTTCTATCTGTTCTTGTAATTTATTTGCCTTATTTAATGAAGCATTTAAGTTTTCAAGTCGAAATTTTAATTCTTTCACCAAAATCGGAATCACTTCCTGTTCTAATCGCTCGTTTAACCGGCTAATGGTTTCAACCCGGCCTTGGAGTATGCTTTTCAGCACTTCTAGAACGGATTTATTTTTCATCTCTGTACTCATGTTTAATTTTTGATTTAATAATTAAATTTAATGAATTTATTATTTAATTATTTAAAAAATTCAAAATAAATTTATTTCAAATCAGAACAATAAACTTTCGAATCAAGAACTATCAAATTAAACCAATAAATATATATTAATATATAATTATTATATATATTAATAAATAATTAAATTGTTGTTCGAATAGTTTATTAATTATTTTCTGATGAGAACCACAACGAATAATTATTACAATCGTTAATCATGTCACGCAGTATCAAAATTAATAGTGCGTGCAAAGGACGTCAAAAAAGTTTACCGCTGCAGCTGCTGTATATAAGGCTTAAATGTATGTAATGGTGTGCGGCTTGGACTAACTTCCCAACTATTAATTCGAATTTCAACGAGAGAGGGGAGAGGGGGCGACAGTGATTGCAGTAACCCAGTCGGACTTTGCTTCATGCGCTGAACGATTCAGGATAGAAAACAGCTTTGAACGGAGATGACTTTTTGTATAATGCTCGGTTTATTAAGGTGGCAAGCGAGCGATTCAGGTACCTGAATCGACCGCTGCTCCGGTAAAGAAAGAATTCAGTGCCTTTTGCCCAGGGCGATATTTCCCTTTAGGAATTTATTTTTTTTTAATGCGACACGCGCTGATAAAACGGTTTAATTCTTCACTTGTATCTTATGATTTGCTTTTTAAACAATGTAAAATTCTTTGAACGTAATCGGCAAAGATATAAAGTATATTTTGTGTCTATTTTATTTAAGTACAATTTATTTAAATTTAATGTAAGAATATTTTTCCCCGGTTCAGTTTGAATTTAAAATAATAAAAAACGTATAACTATTTAAAACAAATATATTGCAATCAATTTAAAAACTCATTCTTTATTCTAAAAATAAAAATGTATGTAAGTATGGTTTAAAATTGTGTTTGGTCTGCGTACCAAATGATAAAATCATGTTCAACTTTTCCGAACTGTCAAATTATGTTGTGTTAAGAACTAACTTAATTTTAATAAAAGTTGCATACATTTTGGCAATTGCAGTTATACAAATTGTGAAAACATAAGTTGTTCACACCAAATTGCAACGAAAGGCTGCACCGATAGTTCTGCGACGTCATCGTAACTAAAATTATTATATTAATATAAGTTTTAATAACCTACAGCTTAACTATTTTATGCCTAACATACTAACAAACACTAATAGTAATGATATAATTTCATTCAACACTTTTTAATGTGTTTTCATTAACCCTTTTTGTGCGTATCCGTGTGTCTACTTGTTTGTTTTGTATTTCGTTTTTTAATCCGGAGAAGAAACAAATTATCTTGAAGATAGAAAAACATTTGATCGCGTCTTGTGACGCCCACATATATACAAACACAAACAAGTCTCAAGTGAACACACGGATACACACAAAAGACTATTCTTGTGCTTTCGTTTTCTAACTTTTTTTATGGAAAACAATTTTGGAGGAGGCCCCGATAAAAATGACCTAGAAAAGGTTTATGAACAATGAAATATATATACGAGATCATTCTAATTTATAACTGTTTTTTATTTGATTTTCATTTGGAAGCTTCTGGAACTTAAGGGAGAAATTTCCAGGATTAAATAAAAACGGTGAGCGACGCCTTCGGAAAACTAAAGAATTTACTTATAAATTAGTATAATATATATCCTCCATAAGTTCCTTTTAATATATAATAGAAACAAAACTTATTTTAAAAAATTTCTGAATGTTTTATTTCGCGGTTGATCCTATTTTGCATGCTCCCTGGAGAGCATGATTTTCATATTGATCGAGAGCGACGGTTGCACCATGAGTTTCCGTCTTACCGGTAAGAGTCAATTGCATGCTAACCGAGAAGCGACGGTGCCACCATGAACTTCCCTCTTACCGGTAAGGTTGATTTTTATGCTGAGCTGAGCAGCGACGGTTGCATCATGAATTACCCCGGCCACGCGTTAGTAAAAGCGAATGGGAGTTTTACATAAGCGGTAAGTGGGTACCCCCTGAGCGATTCTGCATGGAAAGTATACTGACATCATGCTCGCAAGTCCGACTGGGAATACAACACAATAATCAAGTTAATGAATTGTTGTTGATGAATGCCTAGGATATGCCTATGTTAAATTCATCAGTAATTTGTATGGCGATTCATCAAAAATTCACCAACAACACCGCCATATATGTTGATGAATTACCATACCCAAGAAATATATCGTGTTTTCCTGTATATTTTTGACCCAAAATGTCTCGAATCGCTATTATTTAATAAAAACGCCTATTTCTACTTTATTTTGATTGTATTTCGTGCGTCATTACCGCCATGAACACACTTTGGGCCATTTGCTCTATGACAGAGAAAATCATTGAAAAACCTCCAATTCCTCGTCATCAAATTCATTTAATTGGAGTGCCAACAAAAAAATATAGACGCCGTCGCTCATAGGTTCTACTTTTTCCTCTATTTAGAAAACTGAACAGTAAGCAAAACAGCTTGTATGTGTTAAAATACAACTGTACAGATGAGTCCGGTATTCTTCAACACGTCCATAAAATTTGATTTTAAAGATATTAAGGAAATGTTGATTAAAATTAATACAAATAGCCTAACTTATGACATATAGAAATTAATTAAACCCACAAATGAAATATATGAACATTTTTGCAGACTTTAAACACAAATAATTTATAATATATACTAAATGAAGATAATACTTATAAATATGTAAATGTTGATTATAAATAAGTATTCTATGTTTTGCAGTGGCAGTAAATGAATAAAAACCGTTTTCCCTGCTTTTCCAGCGACAAGAGTGCATCCGAAAAGGGGTTTTTCGGCTCGAATAACTTATGACAGCACAAAATTCAAGAAGGTTTGTGAAGGTAGACCTGTGTTTCATTAAGTCATGTTGTGAAGGGGACATTAATAAGCTACATTGAGGTTGAAGCTAAGCAGTAACTAATAGCTCGAATAATTTGGGAATCGCACTAATCTGTGCAATCCCTCTGTAGTTTTCGATGTTGGATTTACTACCCTTTTTGTGAAGTTGAATTATGAAGGATTCCTTCCAACATTCAGGAAAAAATGAAAACGAAACGGATAACTGATACAGCTCAAACAGTGGTCTACATTGCGCACTAGCACCATTTCTCAAAACACAGCACGCTAAAAAATCTGGACCGGAAGAGATGGAAGGCTTGAGTATCTCCAACGATTCAAAGATTTACCCCTTTTCTCAAGTCGATTAAGTACTGTGTTCCATATGACGACAAAAAAACCAGCCGCTTTTAAAATATTTTACTTTACACGTGTCGAGTCTGCCAAGGAAATTAACCTATACGGTACTGCCACCATTTTCTCCGCCATAGCGGGTCCAGGGGTAATAAGTACTCCGTCAATTGCGTGACGCACCACCAGTCTTGTGGACAGGATCCCCACACTCTTTTACATTTTGACGAGTGCTCAGTGTTATCCTACGCTTTCCAGAGCTAGTCCTGACTGATTATCTTGCTCCGTATCCTCTTATGTGGTAAGGGGGGAGGTGAGAAATGGTCACGCCAAAGGGGCGCTTCTTTTCAAGAGGCAGTGGGACCCCGCAACTAGCTCTGAGCTCTCCCTCTATTCCTTGCTTTACCTGAACTTCCGGTCCATAGAGCTGTCAATGTGCTCTTCCAAATTATGTCGAAGTCACATGTAATTAGTTCTACTCAACTTTCTATACAATAAACACATAAACGACGCACATCTCGTAAAAACCCCCATCTAAAGCCGCCCTCCCCCAAGTAATATATACTAATATCACGGGACTCTTATATTTGTGTCGTTAAACCGAATAAGGACTACAAAACTACTAATTTACTCTTGTAAAGCTCACTTACATATTGGATGTTGCAATAGCAGATACATCACATATAGATGCTGGTGTTCCAGGATATGCCTTCTCATATGCATTAAATCTTTGAAATATTTCTGGAAACCAAACCATAAGAGTATAGTAGCTGCAACAATAGAATTTACTTAAGAAAAATATTACGACTATTAATATGACTCACCTAGTTGTAAGACACAGTTGAATTGCACAAGTTAAAAGTGAAATCTTAAGATATGATCGCGAAAATAAGGTTATTGTTTGAGTCCATACTTCCGATACTAGTATCTTCAGTTCGTTTGATTTTCGGAGTCTTAGATTAGCAATCCCTCTTGCTCCAGTTCGTTGATTATACCGGTCTGGGACTCTTAGGCTGGAACACTTATCAATGTTTTAATAATGCAAAATTATATTATTTAAATTAAAAAAAAAAAGATTAAATCATAATGTGGGAAACCAAATGAGTATGACTTGAAACTTTAAGGGAATGTAAATGCATGGAAATACAATCATTAAAAATATTAGAATCTTAAATAAAAAATGCCATTAAGTAAATATACATTTGATTTTAGTTCATTCTATTCATTTAGACCTACAGATTAAAAAGTTTTTTGGTTTCCAATGATCCAATCGGCCGGTATGGTAGAAATACTACGAGTACCTTTTTTCAAGGCGTGGGTGCTCTGAACACTGTACCGCAAGTTCTACTCAATATTTTTTTGACCAAAATGTATATTTATATTGTCTAAATATATGTTTATAAGTTATACAAAACGAAAGGCTCCATCATTTCACTGGACAATGAAAAAATTTAAAGAACCCCTCAAAAACAGGCCGTCACATGGGATGACCCCCTTATAATAACCTTCCATATTCCCTTTGACGCCGCTAAATCGTTAATAAAATAAAAGCATAAATGTAAATATAAATGTGGGATTTGAAACTGGCGGGTTTCTTTAGCGTCACACTCGAAGCGGGTTAAGTTACCTGGCAACATGATTTCAAAATACTAATCGGTAATTCTTAATTTATAATTGACAAGTATATTGTCATCACTACTGGAGAGATCGTACAGAAAGAAAGTTGTAAAGAAGCTCGTGAAAACTTAATTGAAAATAACCATGTGAAACTTAAAACTAAGCACTTATGTTAAAACTAAATTTCTTAAATAAACATTGTGAATAATAAATACCTACAATTTGGGGGCTCGTCCGGGATTTAACCCAAACATAAGTGCCAGACAATTGGAGAGTGCAGAAGTGCAGCGACTTCACACACACATACAGATGTAAAAGATTGCAGTTTGTGGTGAAATTGGCGAAGAACAAAGTTTTGCATGTGTGAGCACATTTGAGACGAGCTGGAAGACGCGCAGAGGAAACGCATGTAAATAAAGCGGCTGGAGTCCAGGAGGCAGTGCGTCTAATATCGTCAGAGCGACAGTCTGAGATCGGGCTGGTCACGAGAACTGAATTTGCAAAGGCTGATCTGTGGAAGGCGTTGGGAGCAGCAACGGACAGAGGCGAGCCGAGCAAGTCAGTAGCGTGAGCAAAGGACTGGAAAGGCAGAGGCGAGGTGACGAAATCTGGAGCAGTTGGCGGTAAAGCAATTGGCGATCGGATCGACGTGGAAGAGCACAGGCGGACAAGCAGCGACGAGCATAGCGTGGTGGTAAAATCTGAAGCAGCTGGCGGTAAAGCAATTGGCGTTGAAGCAGTCTCGAAAGCAGTACATCGGAAGGGGTGCAAGTAAATTAAAGCAAGGAAATCTAATTGGAAGCGGCTGTATAGCAGTATTAAGCAGACTGTATGTATGAAATTGGAAGAGTTAATTAACTGAAACGTAAGCCGGTCGTAATCATTGTAAAAACATATTATATTAACATCAATTACTGTATAAAATTTCAAAATGCAGCTCAAAGAAATAATGTTAATGAGATGCGAGGATTTGCGCGCGAAGCTAGGAGAGTTAAATTTAGTTACAACCGGTAGGAAGCGAGATTTGCAGGATAGGCTTCTTGGTCATTTTAGTATTCAGGATGATGATGAAAATAACGATTCGGATGAGGTTGAATCTGTAGTTACTGCTGTCGACCGTCCCGTGCGGGAAATGCCCACTAGCCGTTCTTTACTTTTAAGGATGTAGAAGGCAGTGTTTCACAATTTACAGGAACAGGTAGTCCAGATGTAGACCATTGGATTCAGGAGTTAGAGGAATGCGCTTTGACAGTTGAGTGGAACCAGCTTCAATTATTTATTTATTCCAAGCTGTTGCTAAGCGGAGCCGCAAAGTCTTTCATTCGCAGTCGGGTTAATATTCGGAACTGGGATTCTTTGAGGGCAGCATTGCATAGGGAATTTGCAGTTAACATATCGGCGGCTGAGGTGCATCGCAAGCTAGGTCAACGGGTGCAAGCAAAAGGAGAAACTCTTCAAGAATATTTGTATGCGTTGATGGAAATTGCGAAGCCAGTCAACCTAGACGAGGAGATTGCTGCACAATGCAAAAGTGAGGTCGAGGTAATGCAAGAGATTACTACGAATACCGTTCACGAGGAGAGCGCAGCCACGAAACCAAAAAGCGAGTTTAGAGCTTCCGGCCTTAACCTAAAAGTCATAAAACATTCAAACATTCATACTGATATTTTCAAGCTAGGCTGCAAACTTCTCACTGAGGGGGAGAAATGCTTGACTGGAATACCCAAGAGTCAGGTGTTGACGTTTGGAAGTATAATCCTACCAGTTGAAATAGACAACATCAAACTGAAGGTAGAGTTCCACGTAGTTTCGGAGAAGGACATGAGCTTCGAAGCTATTTTGGGCACAACTATTCTCGACAGTGTGGACATGAAAGTTACCAAGGAAGGCACTGAGTTTTTACGTTGAAATGAACCCAGAACTATCAGCGAGGAGCAGAGCAATATGGATTCCGAGTTTTTGCATGAGTTTAGGGGCATGTGCGCAGAACAGGTGATAGTTTCAGATCAAGTTGATTTGTTGCACTTGAATCAATCGCAGATGTTCGAAGTCAAGAGTTTGATTGAGGAGTACGTAGCCGAACGCAATGCAGACGCACCGGTACAAATAAAAATCATTCTTAAGGACGAAATACCTGTCTATCAGCATCCACGGCGTTTACCTGTCTGTGACCAGAGAACAGTGGACGAACAAGTTAAGGAGTGGCTTGCCGAGAAGATCATACAACCGAGCACTTCTGAATATGCGTCGCCGGTAGATTTGGTATCAAAGAAAAATGGAAAGAAACGTCTGTGTTGCGACTATGGCAAACTAAACGAGAAAATTATTCGCGACAATTTCCCCATGGCCCATATGGAGACCGTTTTAGACAAGCTGCAAGGGTCCAAAATATTCACTACATTGGATCTAACCAACGGTTTCTTCCATGTTCCTATTGAATCAGGTTCTCGAAAGTACACGTCTTTTGTAACTCAGTCTGGACAGTTCGAATTCCTATATGTTCCCTCACCAGATTTATCATGGCAGTTCTCAGAGAGCTCATCGCGACAAATGTTGTTGTTGTGTACATGGACGACGTAATTATACCCAGCCAGGACATTGAGGAAGGACTTGCTAATTTGAAAGGTGATTTAGAGGTTGCTTCTAGAAACGGTTTGCGTATCAACTGGAGTAAATGCCAAGTATTACAGAGCAGAGTGCAGTTTTTGGGCTACATAATTCAGAGTGGAACCATCACTCCAGGTCCTGAGAAAATACAAGCCGTTAAAGATTTTCCCGAACCGCGAGACAAGGAAGGTATACAAAGATTCCTAGGTCTGACGTCCTACTTTCGAAAATTCATTAATGGATACGCTTCCATTGCCAGGCCTTTGTCAGATTTGCTGAGGGGTGATTCCAAGTATGAATTCGGAGAGAAACAACGAGTAGCCTTTGAAAAGTTAAAGACTGCTCTCATCAGTGAACCAGTCCTGAAGCTGTACAATCCAAACTTGCAAACTGAAATCCACACAGATGCTTCCAAGTACGGTTTTGGCGAAGTCTTATTGCAGAAAGATCCAGAAGACAGTTTCTTTCATCCAGTTCAATACATGAGCCGCAAGACCTTACCATGCGAGGAGAAATATGATTCGTACGAGCTGGAGGTGTTGGCTATCATCGGAGCCCTAGTTAAGTGGCGTGTCTATGTCTTGGGCATAAAGTTTACAATTGTTACCGACTGCAATGCATTCAAGATGACGATGAACAAGAAGGAAGTCCCTCTTCGCGTAGCTCGGTGGGCTTTGTATTTACAGGATTTTAACTACAAGATTGAACATCGTTCCGGAACCAAAATGAAACACGCTGATGCGCTGAGCCGAGTTTCGTGCTACTTCTTATCAGACTCTGAAACCCATCGTCTGAAGGAAGCTCAAGTTAGGGATGAATGGACTCAAGCAGTTAGAAGCCTTGTGGAAAAGGATACTTACCAGGACTTCTACATCAAAAACGATATACTTTTCTAAGACCCAAATCGCGAACTTGTTGTACCCACGGCTATGGAAAATGAAATAATTCAAAACGCACACAATCAAGGACATTTTTCCAGCAGAAAAACACAGGATATCATCGAAAAGTCGTATTTCATTCCAAAGTTAAAAGAAAAGACAGAGCGCATAGTCGAAAGTTGCATCAGATGCATAATCGTGAATGCAAAAGCAGGGAAAAGGGAAGGGTTTTTAACTCCTATTGACAAAGGTGAACTACCCTTAGTAACTTACCACATCGATCACGTCGGGACAATGGAGTTGACGGCCAAGCGCTACAATCATATTCTTGTCGTGGTTGATGGCTTTTTAAAGTATGTCTGGCTCTACCCAACTCGAAGCACTGGTGTCGAAGAAGTTTTAGCTTGCCTTGAAAAACAAGCTGTACTTTTCGGAAATCCTTGCCGTATAGTTAGCGACAGAGGCACTGCTATTACATCTATAGCGTTCAAGGAATATTGCGAATAATATCCAGCATCTGCTTATAGGGACAGGTGTACCGCGCGGCAATGGCCAAGTCGATAGGATTCACAAGATCGTCGTACCAAAGCTTGCAAAGTTGAGTTATGAAAGCCCTTTTGCATGGTATAAATATGATGGAAGAGTTCATCAGATTATCAATAGCACTGAGCCACGAAGCACGAAGATCACGCCGTTCAAGGTATTAACAGGAGTAGAGATGCGGCTAACCGATTGCAATGAACTAAAGAATTTGATGCAGGAGCTTGTGGTGAAAGAGCTGGATGAAAAAAGGGAGGAACATCGCCAAACAGCCAGAGAGAACATAAAAGCGGTACAGGACGAGAGTAAGAAAGCGTTTGACTCGAAAGGGAAACAAGAACAAGTTCATCGAATCAATGACCTAGTTGCGATTAAGAGAACCCTGTACGGAGTCGGACTGAAGCTTAAGTGAAAGTTCTTAGGGCCATACAACAAAGGGTCATGAAAGATATGAGGTAGAACGCGTGGGAGATACAGAGGGACCGTTTAAAACACCAACAGTTTCTGAATACATGAAGCCATGGTCAGGTTCATTCGAAGCGAATGAGCCAGGAGGGCCGAATGTGGGATTTGAAACAGGCGGGTTTCCTTCGCGTCACACTCGAAGCGGGTTAAGTTATCTGGCAACTACATACTTTCAAAATACTAATCGGTAATTCTTAAGTTATAACGATAAGTCGAATTTTGTCATCACTACTGGAGAGATCGTACAGAGAGGAAGTTGCAAAGCAGCTCGTGAAAACTTAACTGAAAATAACCTTGTGAAACTTAAAACTAAGCACTTATGT
This sequence comes from Drosophila punjabiensis, assembly GCA_008042585.1. Taxonomy (NCBI): domain Eukaryota; kingdom Metazoa; phylum Arthropoda; class Insecta; order Diptera; family Drosophilidae; genus Drosophila; species Drosophila punjabiensis. The sequence goes on along the minus strand of VNJR01011479.1, from coordinate 620 downwards.
TAAAACTAAATTCCTTAAATAAACATTTTGAATAATAAATTCCTACATAAATACATAGCAAAATTTAAATAGATTTAAGGCCCAGGCACACATTTGATAGTTAGACAAGAACGCTCATCATCAGCCCGAACACAACCCAGCAGACAATAAAGCGGACCTAAGCGGATGGATCCGACAAATGTCCGCTTAAGATATTAAATACGGACAAAATATCGGAATTTCAGCATTAGGTTCGCTAAATGCTCAAAAACGGGTACTGAAACGAAGGACACTCGGAACTATTGCGTCCCTCGCTAACGGACACTGGAACGAAAACATCTTCATCCTTGTTTTTTTCAGTTCTTTTTTTGTGCTGCATATGAGCGAGAGGCAAATAGTAAATTATACAAAATGGATGAGTTTAGAGCTTCCGGCCTTAACCTAAAAGTCATAAAACATTCAAACATTCATACTGATATTTTCAAGCTAGGCTGCAAACTTCTCACTGAGGGGGAGAAATGCTTGACTGGAATACCCAAGAGTCAGGTGTTGACGTTTGGAAGTAAAATCCTACCAGTTGAAATAGACAACATCAAACTGAAGGTAGAGTTCCACGTAGTTTCGGAGAAGGACATGAGCTT
>VNJR01011477.1:0-16223 GCA_008042585.1 Drosophila punjabiensis | reverse complement strand
GAATGCACTTCCTGTTTGGCAACGAGTGTGACCTGCGGAAGGCTCAAAGAGGCAGCCTCATGGATGGCCCTCTGTGTGAGTATTTGAATACTTAAATATAAAACTTTCATGACATCATTTAATGTTGATAGGTTCCTTAAATATTTTAAAGTAATTTGAGAACTGAAAACAGTTGATATATTTTTTCTCAAATCCAAATAATTTTGCTAATTAAAAGAGCCTAATGTTTAAAATTTCTATAATTTAATCTTTCTTAGATGACGTTCCCCTCCGCTCTTGTCTTCCGACCTGCGACTTCGAGTGCAATGCAGGATACCAGCCCGTGTGCGGAATCAGCTCTCGAACAGGTGAACGCAGGACATTCAGGAGCCGATGTGAACTGCTGCGAGCCTCCTGTCTCTCCGGATCGGACTGGTTGCTCCAGCACTGGGGAGTGTGTCCCAGGCTCAACACTATGCCTCTGATTGGAAAGAAGGCACCGCAGTCTCAACCCAAGCCCCGTTCCCAGCCCAAGGTGCAGGCGCTGCCTAAGCCCGTTCCTTGCACCAAGGTCTATCGTCCAGTGTGTGCCATGTATGCGGGGGTCAAGTCCACCTTCTCCAACGAGTGCCTGGTGAACGCGGAAAACATCAAGACCCAAAGAAGTATGTATTCTATATGAGTTGTATAACAGATTTACGGCTATATCTCGCCATTGAAGCTGCCTTTTCTTTAAACTGCATGTAATTTCGTAATTTTCCTTTCGTGCACAGATTGGCGCATCGTTTCCGAGGGGCTCTGTGGCGAGGACAGCACCAAGATGAAGCAGAGCCGCAAGTTCAAGCCGAAAGCCAAACCTAAGCTGGATGCAGACCGCACGAAGAGGAGTCACGAAAAGAGCACTCAGGCGGAAGACTTCCAGATACCCGAGGACGCCGTGGAAATCTACGCACCCTCCACCTTCCACACGGAGTTCATCAGCAACACGGGCGCCATGGTGAAAAGCTATTCCCTGCCCGCTCGCAAGCCATATGTGGTTGCTCCTCCAAAAAAGAAGTCAAAGGTGCAACGGGGGCATGGCAACAGGAAGACCTGTGTCTTTGGAAACGAACCTGTCTGCGGTACCTTTAAGGCCGAAAGCCGCACCTTTGCCAGTGTCTGCGAGCTGATGGAGTACAGCCAGAAGGTCGGAAATGGTGAGTTTATCCTGGCATTTTGTTTAATTTGAGTCTTAAGAACTTTGTTTAATATATTTCTTATAGCTTGGACAATTTCTCACGATGGAGCCTGTCGGCGATGCGACAAGCCCTGTCCTACGGTGTATCAACCCATTTGTGCAACTCGCAACGGAGTCCACCACACGATCATCAATGAGTGCTACCTGGAGCGTGCACGATGCAAGGATCCCGCTAGCGGTAAGTTGCTCCTGATCTCAATAAAACGCAAATGAGGATTTCATTTAAATCTCCTGGCAGCCTGGAAGTTCTCCTACAAGGGTGAGTGCCAAAAGTCAGCCGGTGGAGCAACCAAGACAGCGTCGGTCTACAAGAGCCGCACCTCGCCACTGATTCCTCGCATTCTGTACGGAATTCAGAGAAAGACAACTACCGCTGCACCACAGTCGCACAATAGGAGAGCTGGTGTAAGGCCCACAACAAAGGCTCCAAAAGTGAATAGAACCTTCGAGACCACACATCCGCCATCCCTGGAAGCTAATAACCGGAAAATACGTAAGATTGATATGGCAGCAGCGGGATTTAATGATTTCAGGGGGTCCAGCGGAACCAGTGTGGAATCTATGCTGGCTAGCGGAGAAGCCTCCTGGTCTACCAACGACAACTGGCTCGTGCAAAAAACTTTGGATAATGTCAAGGGCATTTTCAGCAAGAAGCCAGCGTCCTTCAAAAAGGCTTCGCAGTATCAGTGGGTAAAGTCCGCGGACTCCACCAGGACAACTTCCACCACAGCCTCTTCTTTGCCTCCCAAAGAAGCAGTTGTTCTGGCTCTTGAATCCAAGGAACTGCTAAACTTGAATATTGAAAACACTGCCGATACGAATGCCAATCTTAAGAAAGACACTGAGCCCGAACTACTCTTCATGCTGAGCACCAAAGAGGCCGCAATATCGACCACCCCAGTGCCCAGCTCCACAGCAGTGCCTAGCGATCCCACCAACACGACAATCTCTACCACAGAGCCCAAGTTGGCGAAAATTCTGAGCCTTGCCTCCACAGAGCTGCTGAACTTGGACATTGGAAATTCTGCCAATGCCTACGATGATGCTGCGCCCGAGCTGTTGTTCCTGCTGAGCACGAAAACGGTTGCCAATGTAAGCTCCACCACACCTGTGCCAAGCACTACGACACCGCCCAGCAGCACCCAGCCCTCTACCACTGAGCTACCCACAAGCTGGGTTGACTCTTCTCCCTTCGAGGAATCATACAGCAAGGGCTACACCGAGGACCCAGAAGAAACCACAGGTTCTCCAACCAGCGAACCCACCGACTCATCCACCAGTAGCCTCGCCCCGTACTCCACCACTGAGGCCGAGGAGATGCACAGCCAAACCACCGGCAGCGAGTCGCCAACAACGTTGGCCACCGACGAACTGCCAACAACCACTCCGAACGCTGACTACACGGCGGATGAGTCATTTTCGGAGTCCAGTGGCCAGACCTCCATCTACGGCCTGGACAAGAACTCGCTGATAATGCGTTTGCTACGCGCCAGAAGTAACAAAAACGTTCTTATCTAGCTATGTTTATGTCGTTTAAGCCTAGACCTAAGCTGTTGATTTCGTTAACTAAGAATAAATATTAAATAAGGATATGGAAAAGTTATCCTTTCCATAAGTTGGATTTTGTGGTCAGTATTGGAACTAAATGGGTAAATGTACACGATTGTACATGTGACACATGTATAATTGTTTTTACTTTTGTCAAAATACGTGAAATGTAAAATTGGCATGAAATGTACGAAGTAAAAATATGAAACTTACTGTAAATTTACAGCAGGTAGCGCCGTTAAACTACATATGTAAAATCGGTGACAATTATATTTTATTACCATGTCGAGGGCAAGTCAATTTAGTTTATCCTCAATAAAAGCTAGATGAGCCAGAAATAGGCCATTCTGATCCTATGGTCCAAGATGACATCGAAGTTTTACATAAGAGCTGGCTCCACCTAGTGTTCGTTTGTAAAACCAACTACCAGTAAACGATTTGGCCAACGTGTAAATTACATGTACCTCTAGAACGTTGGCTTGATATAAATTCGATTAAATTAATGAAAAATATTATTTTATTGAATTATAAGCTATACATAATACATTTAAAATCAATACCAACACCATGTAATTAGATCCAAAGCGAGGTATAGGTGGCGCCACGGGTTGTGTATGAAGAATGTATACTTTCAGGTACATAACGTGATGCCATAAATGCTGGTAAAATGCCATAAATGAGGATAAATAATTGTTAAATTCACTTAACCCACATTTCGGTCTTTTGAACTTTTCAATTAGCAAGAAAAATGTCTCTTTAGTTTCCCTTAAAATTTAGTTTCATATTTAAGTTTAGTTAAAAATAGCAATCGTTGAGCCAGCCAAGTGACAATCGCAGAGCCATTTATTTTTAGTTGTTTGTCGAATCAGTACAGAACGTGTCCTCGACCTGAAATCATATAGATTTTATTTTATTTACCAATTTAATTTTATTTTATTACATGATATTTATTTTTATTTTACTTCATTATATTTTAATAAATAAAGTACGCTACCTCGTGACCCCTGTAGGGGTCCTAGAGGCTTTATTAAGTTTTATTTTGTTATATTTAAAATATTTGTAATATATATATTTATACATTTTTAGGGCCCATACTGCTGCAGACGCGGCTGTTGTCCTTGTGGACCATGCGGGGGATGTGGGCTGTACTCGCGCGGACCCTGTGGCGGCTGCTACTGTGTTTATCCTTGTTGCTAGTTCATAAAACTGGACCTTCAGAGCCTGGACACAAAGGCAGAACGTCAGCTAATATAATAATAATCCGTAAGCGTAAAGTAGTTTTTAACTCAATTCATTCTTAATGAACAAGAAAGGAAGCCAACTTCAGGAAGCCTTGCAAGAAAAGCGATCATAACTTAGCCAAATAGTAGGATACCCTTGCAGGGTCCGTCTCTCCGTCTGTCCGTTCGTCTGTCCGATTATACGCAAACTGGGACTAGTTCTAAATGAAACTTTGCAGATAATCTTTTATATGCTCTAACTAATATATAAGCCGGAACGAGGCGGTTGTTAACATATCTTAATCTACTCGGAGATATGAAAATTCTACAATATTCTCGAATTTCATTTTAAATTCCATAAAAAATCTGACGACTATATCATATTGCTGCCGAACAAACAATCGGTAAATGTGAACAAAAATTACATTTTACTTCGGCGTGCCGAAGTTAGCTTCATTTCTCGTTTAATTTTAAATCAGAAATGTTTCTATGCTTATTTTAATATGGTTAGCAAATAAGAATTGCAAATTTAACATTTTAAAATTTAAAATTTTTAGCAAGTTTTTGACAGTTTTAACGATGTTACCCCATTTAAAATTAAAAAAAAAATTGAGTTACATATTTGTTTGCTCAAAAATAGATCGGCTGTGCTGTTGATTCTGATCAAGAACGGCCCTTTTACTGCGTCGCAAACTTCTGATTAAAATTATAATACTCTGCTAGGGTAGAAAAACAAACAAAATGTTGACTTATTGCCTTTTATTTAAAAGTTAATATTCCTCCATCGTTTGTTCCCTTAACCCAAAGGGAGTTAGTGCCATTGAACAGGCTGTATGCCAAGACGAAGAGTAAAACATTCATACCAATGACCGGATGGTGCGGCATGAATAAACATTTTGTAGAGCAACGATACTACTATTGCGATTGTAAAAGGACTTGATGACCGGTTTAATGAGAGAAATTTGATTCAGGTTTCAGAAAAAATATGAATTGAAATGTAGTGCCGTCAATTTAATTAAGAATGTTATGTTTATCCTTAATACGCACTAAATTTAAACTAACTTGGAAGTGGTCCTATAAATGTATGCAAAGGCATTAATTACCCAGGCTAAGACTGAACTCTCCGCATCGAGACAGGCTGCAGGCAGATGTGCGCACCTGAACGGAAATTTCACTATCACTATCAAACAAGTCAAGGCCGCAGCGGCGTCTTTACTACTTGGGGGCAGTCTGGAGGCGGCGGTGGCTAGTGGCCATTCTCCTTGACAATCGTCAGCCCATCCGGTCGTTGGCGCTGATGGCCAAATGGCCCAGAAATCTCGACTCTATCCCCTCAAATTGGATTTGCTTAATTGCCTAGCCAACTCGTTGGCAATTCAGTCTTGGCATCAGTTTCGATTTCAGCCACTCTCCGCCTCTGCTAATTGCTCGTAAAAGTCGTTTCGGGGCGGTCTGTGGTACAAAAATCCGAACCGAAATCCTCCAAATACTCGCACGTTTGCGTGCGACTCGTGATTTAATATGTAGCCATAAAATCGGCCTGGAAGTGGGGTGGTCAGCGTTATTATATTCGCCGCTCAACAGTCTAATTCAAGACACTCCTCTATGGTTTTGCGGCTGGCTAAAGACAATGTTTACCAAGAAACCGAAACTTTCTATGCCAGCTGCTGCTGCCGGTGGCGTCGGAGCTGCAGCAATTGGATTCTGGGGGCCAGTGGCATCCGATTACCTCATTCTCATTAAGTGCGAACGCAGACAGCCGCTTGCCGCTGGCCGCCGGCCCCCGTCCAAGCCAATCAATTGCAATGCGAGCGGTGTCAGTCACTCGAGCGCCTTGTGGCTCAAGAATGCCTCGCAAAAAGTGGACAAGCTGCGCCAATTGTTACTTTCACTGGTCAATAATGCAACGCAGGCAACAGTGGCAACAGTGGCAACAGCTTCTGCAACAACAGCTTTCGCATCTGGCGTCTGCGGCTTGGTAATTAAGACGGTCACAACAGCGGCGGAGGTGCCTCTACTCAGTCATTCCCAGCGCAAAAATATGCAAATTGCACGCTGCTGTGAACCACACACTGCAATAGGTGCCCCGTTTAAACTCGCATAAATGCACATTTGCACTTATTCTGATTGGCATCGTTCGCCAGTGGCGCCAGGCCATCGGATAGGCAGTCGGATCGACATCCACATCCACATCCACATCCACGATTCACTTTCGTTCGCCCGGCTTTCGTTCGGAGTCACACGCAGCAGGGAAGGCGGTCAATTGGCGGTTGCCCGCTGCTCGATATTGGCTTCATAATCCCGACGACAATGCGATTCAATTTGTTGTCGATCGAACGCTGATCGCAGATCGCAGATCGCTGATCGCTGAGCAGTCTCCAGTCTCCCCCCCAGCGACTCTGACCCAGAAACTTTCGGTGGCATTGGCATTGGCATTGGATGTGGCAGTGGGTGGCCGTGGCTGCAGGAATCGAGATTCCGGTGCAAGTTGCATGCTGCACTCTGCATGCTGCATGTACATGAGCATTAGTTTGAAAACCAGCTCGGTGTTAGCCTGCGGTTGCGAATGCGCGATAAAAGGAGTCGCCAGCACCGCTCGGTTGCCATTTGTGACTCGTCCACCCAGCCGTGCGGCAGTGCTCCGGATCGTCTCGCGGTGTTCCTACCAAATTTCGATATCAACCATCATGCTGATGTGTCGCGTTGTGCTGGCCCTGCTGCTGCTGGTGCTGCTTCACTACTGCCAGGCCGAGGAGGAGCCACCACCAGTGACACCAGTGCCCTTAGCGGAAACTCTAGCCAAAGCAGAGAGATCAGAACCGGGATCAGCGAGGGCTATTTCCAGCGACGCCTACATAGCCCGCAATCAGAGGCAGTGCTTCGAGACCCGCAGCCTGGTGTCCTGCATCAAGTACAAGGCCAGCAAGCTCATCTGGAAGCTGGCCACCAACAGCCTGGGCTTCTTCCCCAACGAGTACGGTCGCGACCGAGGCCGCTGGCTGAGAATGGTCCAGCTGGGAGAGCCGGCCAACGAGGTGGTTGTGTTCAACGACGCCAAGAGCTTAGAAGGTGGGGTCGCCCGCAGCCGCAATCGCAATCGAAAGTTGTTTTGGGGAAATCCGCTGCTCGGGAGCGGGATAGCAATCAGTGGCCGGAATCTGTCGGTGTGGGGAACTCTAATTGATCACCTGCGCCTGGACAGTGTCCAAGGCACTCGTTGCTCTCTCCGCGGATAACCCACTGCGGATGTTTACGATCCCCTGCGGCTGTAAATTCATCTGAAGAATTATAGCCGCTGGCTGGCCACTTAATTTGGATATTTCTCTGTTTGCTTTGCAGGTGACAGCGAGCTGACGCTGATGCTCAAGTTCCTCAAGAGGGCCCTGGAGACCTTTGGACGCAACCACGGACTGCAGCTGTCGCTATCCAGCGAAACTGGGGCACGCGTAATGGACGAATCTGGTGAGTCACACCCAGAGTAACACCCTGAACCTCACCTAACCAAATCTGCTTTGACTTCAATTAGAGGCTCGCCTGAAGCGCAAGAAGAAGAAGTGGCTCATCATCCTGCCATTGGTCATCCTGATGAAGATTGCCCACTTGAAGATGACTCTGGTGAGCATGCTGCTGGCCGTGATGGGCATGAACGTGCTTCTGGTGGGCGGTGTGGGCTGGCTGATCCACTACCTGAAGTACAAGACCATGTGCAAGATCCATCCGCACCTGGTGCAGACGCACTCGCACGTCTACGACTCGGACCCCGGAGACTACTCCCAGTTCGTGGGCAGCAGCAGCTACTCAAACTCGTACACGCCCTACAGCTCCGGCTCCGGGGCTCCCCACGAGCTGGGCGGCAGCAGCTACAGCAAGGACTGGGCCACGAGTAAGGCTTACAACGGATACAACTACCTGGACACGATCAGCAAGCGGATACAGTAGGGGCTCCGTGGAGCCCAGCGGACTCGTGCCAGCAATAATGGAACCTAGCCAATTGATTTCCTCTGCCGTCGATGTGCTTTAGTCGTAATTAGGTTAGGTAATTTATTTGTATTCTAATAAAGTCGCCTATTTATTCTCTTTTTTTATAATGTGCAAATATAAAACGATCTGAAGTGATTTATTTAGGGTTTGCTGCAGTAACTGGGATGTGTTATTGCTTTATATTCGACACCACAGTCATACTTTATGAATATTTAAATCAAGATTAAAATATTTAAAGTAGACTCTTGAAAAGCAAACCGCTTTTCAACTATGAAAAATAAATTAAACCAATAATTAAAGTGATAAAGTTAGTTGAATATTCAAGTAATATTAATTAATTATGTTAACTATCATCATTAATCTTGAAAACTATATTTTTGCAGTTATCAAACTGAACTATCAACTCAATTAGGATCATAGTAATTCATATTTCTGACTATTGCCAAAAGAAACCAATTAATTTCATCAGACTCAGATTTTCTTAGAGACAGCTAGCCCACCCGCGTCTGTTTTTTTGTAAGACAAACAATAACTCGTATATGCATAAAAAAATTTGTTTATGGCGAAAGCAAACAAGCACTTCCCCACAGACACCGCTGGCCAAATAAAAATAGAAATAAAAAGAGCAACAAACGTGAGCTGACGGTGGCTCTCGTGTTTACTAGCGGTCTTATCAGTGCCATTGGGTTTGTTTACCAAACAATATGGATTGGCCTTCCGAGAAGGCATTTCTAATCGACCACCAATATGAATTCCAGTCAAATTGAGAAAAAATATATAATTGTGACTAGAAAAAGTTGGCAAACAAATATTTATTGGTAAGCAGGCTATTAAACAGATTGCGATTCAGATTTAGATGAAAACAAGCTGTGTCTGCTCGCAAGAGTTTGCCTTAAAAGTCAGATAGTCGCTGAGATAATTAATTTCACCACGAATTATAGTCCAGTAACTTCTGTGGTCTCCAGTCTGGATTTCTAATTCTAATTCTTAACGCAACAAACACTTTCCTCGGTTAGCTGTGAGGCATGACTATAATAAGAATTCATTTGGAACTTATATTTTAATTATAATAATCTGTTTTCTTTGCATAATTGCGCAAATCTGACACAGTTTCGCCGTAAGAGTTTGCTTTTTGATGAAGCCTGATTTATTTCAAAAAGGTCACAAGGACACAAGGACGTAAATACTTTTTGTGAACTCTGAAGCGGGTGACGTCTTCATTTCCAGCATTATCGATTCATAAGTTAAATAGAGAATTCCACAAATAACATTTTTATTGTGGCGAATAAAAAGAAATACATTGGCTTCCGATGTAGATTTATTTGTTATTTTTGCATTTTGTTTACGCCGAAAGCGGCCAGCCCTGCCCGTCGCTGGCCCAGCTGGCCCAATCCAAATGGGCGCGAACCGCTTTGGCACTTTTTGGCCAATGTTTATCCAGTTCCTTATCAGAGGCAAGCCTTTGTTTGCGCTACAATTTGGCCCGGACTCCCCCAAGGAGCCAGGCAAACTATTTAACCAGCCAACTACGCACGACTCCCATAATCAATGGGTTTATGCCGTCTCTACATGACCACCTAATGCCACAAAAGCCCTGTGTTTTCGGACTAACTGCCTGCTATCTCCGGCTACACATGTTAATGATTTAGCCTCGCAAATATCTGTTTGCTCTCATTTATGGCATGCAGAAGAGGCCAAACAAAGGGCTGCACTTTAGTGCCGTTTAGCCAACAGCCAGACAGTTCACACATATACGTCTATAAATATTTAGTATAAAAAGGGATATATATATAGGTATCCAGGGATTTATGAATTTACGCCGACCTTACATAGAACAAAAATTTCCAAGTACTGGAATGTGATCACAGTTCTTAACTTAAAAAAATAATAAATTCGATGTTGTAAATTATGGTCGACAGTTTACAATATTAAAATGTGCAGTCCTTACTATTTGTATTCCCCATATAATAATTCTTAATTCCGCCTGCAAATGGGGACAATTGGCCAAAGTCATAGAGACAGGTCTAAATTAGCAAAATAAACATATTATTTTGCTGACTAGGCAAATCTGGAAAGGTACCTTGATGAGTGGGAAAATGAAATCTGACGATTTGTGATGATAATGCCAGATGAACAGACACTTTTTTAAAAATTAACTTGGAGTTTTTACATATGTAGCTTATCTCGAATTTAATGAAGTAATTCTGATAAGGATTTTTATATATATATTCTCACTAGAAGTTTCCTAGTTTCCTAGCATCTGTAATCATGTTGCCCAGTTGGCTAACTGAGGGTTATATTCAGACATTCTATATGGTCGACCAACTGTGGGTCGTGAAAGTTTGGGACCAGTCTGTGAAGGGAAAGGACGAGAACTTCATATGCTTGAGGACCCGCATTTTTGTGAAACTCGACCAGGCAGACGGAACTGTAAAAAAGAGCTTCTACGTCATGAAGCAAGCGATGTTCCTCAGTCCAGAATCGTTGCGAAGTACAATGTCTACAACAATGAGATGGATATGTACGAAAATTCTCCGAGAAGGGTATTTTACCGAGAAGCTCGAGGCGGAGGCCATTATTGTGGATCGCCAGCGATCTATTATGATCATGGAGGATCTAGCCTTAGTTCCACAAAATGTTACACAACGTTGATTCACGGGGATTGCTGGACCACCATTGTGATGTGTCATGTATGTAGGAAAACGGGGGCAGTCCGATTAAGCTACTAACAATAGACTTTTTAGTTTGGACATCACCGACCGTCGATCTGCATTACTTATTTAGGACATCGCTTAAATCTGAAGTTTCAAGGAGGGAAACGGAGCTCGGGCCTAGCATTACTATTCCCTGAAAAGGACTCTGGAGAGTATATTGTACAAAGGCTATTTCCCCAACATTTTGGAGTACAAGCTTCAGTTTGAGGCCCGGCGATTCATTAGACTCATAATATAAATATCTGACAGTTAAGTGTTGCCTTTCTTTCGCTTATAGGTCTTCTTGCTTCCATTTATGGTATTTTTGGATAAACATTTAAAAAAACCTTTTTTTAAAATGTTTAATAAATTAAAATGGAAATTTCAGAATGTGTCTTTCACTATATTCTTCGTACAAATTTGCTTAGGTTACTCTTTCCTTTAGTAATTCATAAGACACAAATTTTTTACTGAACTATGTAAACTAAAGTAAATGAATTTTTAATAAATTGTCGTCGGATAATTATGTCTTGTATTATTTCGTCATCGTGACTCGTCTCCTTTTGGAATATAGTACCTACATATGCCCTTACGTTAATACGTAATGGTTTATAACACGTCATTATTTAGTACTGTGGTATATTGTTAGAAGAAAGTGACATTGCGAAAATTTTTATCATTCAAAACCCAAACCCGTGACGACATATAGTGGACATTCAGAAGGCACATCACGTTTTCTGGCTTTGGAAGCGGCACACGTCTATCTAGAGAGATAGCATGCAGTAAAGTAATTAATCCCGGCTATGTTTGAAATCTAATAAAGTTACGTACCTTTTCATTGCCTTAATATAGTCGACTGATAAGCCAAAGGTTTCGTTACAATATAAACGCTTGTCCAGATGCTGAGAGCACAGTTTCATTGAAGATCTCAGTAATCAAGCATCAGACACCATGCTACCGAGTTGGTTAACGGAGGAATACATTCAGAAAGCCCTTCGGGCCTTCCACAAGGACGAGGAGCTACGAGTTCTCAAACTCTGGGCCAAGCCAGCAACTGAGAAAGGCGAGAACTTCATCGGTGTGATGACTCGCATCTATGTGGACTTTGAGCTGGGAGACGGATCTGCGGAGAAGAAGTCCTACATTTTAAAGCAAGCCGTTCGGCCGGACGCTCCCGAGGCTTGGATATTTACGGAATACGATGTGTACAACAGGGAACTGGAAATGTACGATGTCGTGTTGCCCAAGATGTCGCAGATCCTTGAAGAGGCTGGGTTCACCGATAAGTTAATTGCAAAGGCCATTATAGTAGATCGCTCACGAACCATTATGATCCTGGAAGACTTGGCTCCGCTTTGCTACACTAATGCGGACAGGGTGAAGCAACTGGACCTGCCTCACACCAAGCTCGTACTGGATATGCTGGCCAAGTTCCACGCTGCCGCCATAGTCCTGAACCAACGAGAGCCGGAACTCCTGCGTCAGAACTACTCGTCGCACTTCTTTTCCAGGGGAAAAAAGGGGTTCGGGGAAGTCTTCGTCGGTTTGTTCCGGGCTTTCATCCGGTATGTGAAGACCAAGCCGAATCTGAGCAGTCGCTATGCCGCCAAGTTGGAGAATATCGTCACCAATTTAATGGACTATGCTGGTCGCTCAGTGGATGTCGACGAGAAGGACCTGCAGACACTGGTCCATGGCGATTGCTGGACCACCAACGTCATGTACCAGTACGACGACGAGGGCAATCCCACCACTGTCCTGCCCATCGACTTTCAGTTCAGCACCTGGACATCTCCGGTCGTTGACTTGCACTACTTCTTCAGTACATCTCTGAAGACAGATATCAAGGAGCGGGAAACAGAGCTCGTCCAGTATCATTACTACGCCTTGAAACAAACTTTGGAAGCCCTGAATTTTAAAGGTGCATTTCCCAGCCTGTTTGAGTACCAGCTCCAGTTTGAGAGGCGTCGATTCCTCAGTGAGTTTAGTCAGTTATGCAAGTGCCGTCTGGTTTTCTGATTTGTATTCCCTTTTTTCAGGCGCAATCATAGCCAACACATTTCAACCGATAATGGTGTACCAGGGATGCGAGGACCCGGAGTACTCAAATCTGTACCAGGATACACCTGAGGGTGTTAAGTTCCAGGACTCCATGTATGAAAACGAGGAAATTCAGAGGAGAATCGAAACCATTTTACCCATTCTTGATGCCAAGGGCTTCTTAGATGACCATTAAAACATTAAGAACTCGATTACTGATCGAAAAAACAATTTAAAGAAGTTGTAACATTAAAAATACATTTTAATGCAACTTATTACTACTCTCTAAAAGTTCACGCGAACCTAAAACAGAATTTTTATTTGGGTAGGTCGGTAGTAGATCTACTTTACTTACCAGATAAGATTAGATTTCTTCAGTCTTGTCGGCTTTCCTATTGTTATTACTTTTATTCGTCGACAAACAATTTGTTTGATGTAGATCATGTATTCACCACATATGAACAATCGTCGACAATGACATGACGATTTGCAATTTCACAATGGGCTTTTATAACGCCAATACCTTCGAGAATCGAGATAGAACACAATTTTCCATTATTAAGCTTATCACGGCTGCACTCTAAGTTTGTCAGATAAGATCGCAGTTTTGTCACAATATAAACGTGAGCTCTGCGATCGAGGTCTTCAGAACTGTGGGATCCCGCAACGCGTTAACAATGCTGCCCAACTGGCTAACCGAGGAGTACCTGCAACCCAGGCTGAGGTCGTACTGCAAGGATGATCGGCTAAAGGTACTCAAAATCTGGTCCAAGGCAGCGACTGGCAAGGGAGAGAACTTTGTCGGCATCATGACCCGCATCTATGTGAACTATCAGCTGGGCGATGGATCGGTTCTGGAGAAATCCTACATCGTTAAACAGGCTCTTCCGGAGGATGTGCCGCAGGCCGAGGTTTTCTTCGAGTACGAACTTTACACCAGGGAGATGGATATGTACGAGTTCGTCCTGCCAAAGATGCAGGAACTTCTACAGGAAGCTGGACTGAGCGGAAGACTGACTGCTGATGCCATTACTGTGGATCGGGAGCACAGCACCATGATATTGGAGGACCTGGCGCCCTATAAGTACGTCAACGCGGACCGAGTCAAGCTGCTGGATATGCCTCACACCAAGCTGACTCTGGAAATGTTGGCAAAGTTCCATGCCGCAGGCGTGGTCCTGAAGCAACGCCATCCGGAACTAATTACCAAGTGCTTTTACACCCATTTCTTCTCGCGGGACAAAGTCGCCTACCGGGAAGTATTTACAGGATTGTTTCGGGCTCTCTTAAGGTTCGTAGATGGCCAGCCGAATCTGAAGAAGAGCTACGGCGACAAGCTGGCGAAATTGAGCAGTCATATTATGGAGTACGGAGCTCGCGTCTTCGACGTGGAAGATAATGAACTACAGACGCTGATCCACGGCGATTGTTGGACTACCAACGTCATGTTTCAGTTTGATGCAGAGGGGAAGCCCCAGTCAGCTGTTGCCATAGACTTTCAACTAGGCAGTTGGACTTCACCGGCCATCGACTTGCACTACTTCTTGACTACTTCCCTGAGGGAGGAGCTTAAGGATCGGGAAGCCGAGCTCGTGGCGCACCATTACAATGCTCTGAAGAGCAATCTTGAGAAGTTATCCTACACGGGACTAGTCCCTAGCCTTCAGGAGTACCAGCTTCAGTTCGAACGTCGTCGCTTCATGAGTAAGTCAAATGTTATTTTAAAAGGGTATTTATTGATTTTATAACACTGTTTTCATTTTAAGGTCTACTTGCGAATCTCTTTAAGCCCGTAATGATTTACAATGGCAGTGAGGAAACCTCGGACTTCTCAAGCCTTTATAAGGAAACACCAGAGGGCCTTCGGTATCAAACCGCGGTATATGCCAGTGACGCCGTTCTTAAAATTACCACAAATTTGTTAAGACTTCTTGATTCAAAGAAGCTTTTGGATGTTCAAAAGTAGATTAATTCTTTATTTAAATAATAATTATAAAATTAAAATTATATCAGAAACTGGAATTTCCATAATACTTAAAATACAAATCATTTCTTTTGAAGAAAAATATATGCTTTAAAAGTCTATCTTCAAGTATTTTCGATTGCTTGACTGCTAACAATTTCGATTATTTTTTAGATAGTTTTGATTGTTTATTACATGTTTAAAAACCCATCCCTAACAGATACGTTATCAATAAGCACCAGATAAGTTAAAAACAATGACTTTTATAAGCGTTTTATTTTGTTTCGTCACTTCATAAGAGGTGACCTACGAAATGGCGATGATAGGAGAGTATTGAGTTTCCTGTGACTTAAGAGCAGACTGAATTAAAGCTCGCTGGAATTTCTCAGGGACTCTCGCCCCAATGTGCGAAGCTTTTCCACCCTTAGCTTCAGTGATAAGAAAGCTCGCACAGCTGATGGCCCAAAACAAAGTCACAGGCGAAGGTCCGAGGCCTGTGGAGGAAATGCGGCGCTGTCAGTCGCGATTTGTGTGCCACGCGGCGTATACGCAACGCGGACAGTGCCCCAGGCAACAGCAGGAACGGCGCCGCGGTTCAAAGGCAAGGCTATATAAGCAGGGGATGCGCACCAAAAGCCAACAGATGGTCGCTGACTGTGCACGCGTGTGGTTATCGGAGATCAGTAAACAGCCAAACCAAACACTCGAACTTATTGTAATAAAAAAGGCGTGAACTGGAACAAGCGAAACAATCAAAATGCGGCCGCATATTTATTCAGAATTTTGAAGCGGCTAAAAACGCTGATGCCCAAGAATCCGTGGGATCTACACAGAATTCGGACTTCTGAGAGGTATGCTGCCCTCGACACAGTGGCTTGTGTTTGTTTTTCCAACGATGTGCCGCCATTAAATTGCTAAAGGCGAGAAAATTTCGCACGGGCCGCCGGAGCCTCGACATTTACGAGTATTCGTGCTCTGCGCCGTAAGTGGTCCGCGGAAATTCGCTAATAGCCTGCCGGACGCCTCGTCGCTGTCTGTATTTATTATGATTATTTTCCCGCTACCGCGCTCCAATGAATCTCAAATGCAAGTTGCGAATTAATCGAAAGAAAATATTATTTCGCCGCGAGTCTCCCGGGAAAACGGATCTCTCAAGTCCGCAATGCCAAGTGACGTGTGCGGGCAAAGAGCAGAAATTATAATTTACCGAAATTACTGAGGAAACTCAGCAAGAAACAGTGGAAGTTAATACAAAATTAATACCGAATATGCATCACGCCTAATGAGATCTGAACGATTTGCAGTTCAACCAATACGAAAAGCAATTATTTTAATGACACTATTGATGGACTCTGAACAATAAACAAAAAGCATAGTGTACTATATGGACGGAAGAACGTGGATTAAAGAAGAAAATAGTGACAAGAATTTTGTGGCAATTAAAACTATAATGATGTGAATGATTAACCATGTGCAGACAAACAGTGAACAGGAATTATGAAATACGAAGGCGTAGTTTCTCTCCGGACGCATTTTCTTCGAAGAGTTTAAAATTAATTAAA
>VNJR01011474.1:0-56463 GCA_008042585.1 Drosophila punjabiensis | reverse complement strand
TGTGTGTGTGTGAAAAGTTTTGCCAACTTGTAATTATCACTTACAACATGGAGCCGCCCCTTATCCCACTTTCCGCATTTTCCAGGTTTAACAAAACTGCCAACTACAAAGGCGAAACTCCGGGGAAGGGGCTGGCCCCGCCCCCACACACATGCAGCTTAATTAATAGACATCACAAAGTGCTGGGAAATGCCTCCACCACGCACTCCTCCACTGCTCCACTGCTGGCATGATGTGGCACGATTCCTGGCCACAATAATAATTTACATTTTAAGCCAATTTGAAACTGGCCAGGGAAAAAAAAGAGAGCATTTCCATTTTCACAGTTAAATAAAAATTAATTACAACAATTTATCGTCGTCGTCGCAGCAGCCACAAAAAATGTTTGAAATTTTCGGGGATGGAGATGCGACTTAGGGATATCCTGTATTTTTTTTTAGGGGAAGCGATAAAATATACTTTTTGAAATAATGTATACTAACATTATTTTAAACTAAAGTTCCAAATTCAATACATACAAAATTGGGGAAGATATGCTTCAGAAAAAGTATATATAAGTATATATATTTTACTAATCAAAAGATATATGATAATTATTTACAAATATTTAATACATTTTCTATGATGTACTTTTTACATCGTGTTTCTTTTAAAATGATTTTATATTGTTAATTTTATTTTAAAATTCAAAATTATAAAGGCGTCATTTTATTTACTTTAAAGGCACAGAGTTATACTTATATTTGTTCCTATAATTATTATTTGAAGCTTGATATATATTTTAAGACTGTATTATATTTTATATTTAATAAAAATTTTTGCACCTTAACTTTTCCAGATTTATTGAAATTCTTAAAATTACTTTGAAAATTTTAAAGCACAAATTTCATCAGTCATCATACCCCTTTTCCGCTTATGATCAACATTTTGCTGGGTAAAAAGCGAAGCGAATTACAAGGCGTACAACCCTCAGGACAACTGTCCAACTTGGACACGCCCCCTCGACGCCCCTTGCGTAGTTAAAAGACCGCTCGTAATGTGCGGCTTGTTGTTGTTAAACGTCGGCTAAAACGCAAATGTTAAACCCTTTCGTTAATGCAAAATAATTGCTCCGGTTCGTGGTCCGAGTTCTCCGAGTTCCGTTGTACAAAAAAATCTACCAAAAAATAAAAGTAAAACGTCAAAACGGTATTTTATTCCCTGTCTTCCTCCTTTTTTCCGGCTTTGGTTGGGTTAAAAATTAGAGCAACGTTCGTTACAAAAAATAAAAAAAGGAGGAAAAGCAAAAAACGGGGGGCGTGTGCCGAGTTCCGTTTCATTTAGTTTTCAGTTTCCACCTAATTTACCCAATTGGGCAAAAGTGCTTTGTCATAATCAGGCCGGGAGCAAGGTTCGCATATCTAATGAATGGATAGAATGCCCGCAGAGGCAGAGGCTACCCCCCTTCCACCGGGCAAACTTTTCCGGGCGGCATTTCACGGGGCTCCTCCGCTGGGCACATATTTATCGAGTTGCTAATAGGCTGTCACATAATTAGCTGTCTAACAACCAAAATCGGACTGGAAAAAAGAGGAGAGAAAAGGTTGAATGACGGACATTAGCCCGGGCTTAGATGAAAGTCAAAGATGGCCGGAAACGATAATGTCCAAAGATGTCCCAATGCAATCTTGGCCTGGCCCTGGTCCGATTGGGTTAAAGATTAGCCGGGGTTTGTGTTTTGTGGCAACAATCTCATCTATAAAGCTGTTGGGTCTGTTCTTTTCGAATCAAGATTCCGAGTGACGGATGAGGCGGAAGGAAGGAGTTTTCCGGGTGCCAAAAAGTACCCCAAGCTTAAAAAAGGATAAGAGGAAATGATGAAGATATTTGATTTCTAAGGATTTGTGATTAAGATGTAGTTTCAAAGGGTTTTCTATCTGTTATCTCCTGTAGAATTTTCTAATAAAATATATAGAAAAATATTTGCATATGAGAAACTAAGATAAAAATATATTTTATACTGAATTACATTTTTATCACTAAAACAATTTTATTTTATATGCTAAATAAATACAAATTCAATTCCCATTTCCACAAAATCCCAGACTCTTATCTAACATTTATTTAAATTTAGATTATCGCCACAAAATGTAAATAAGGTCCACCTGGACCTCCACCAGGAAATCAGGGTTAGCTCTACAAAAAAATAGATTTTAATAATTCAAGGAATTACGGTATGATTCCCGGGAGTAACACAATTTCCAACACAACCCTACCTTAGGGCAATCCGCATCAATTCTCGCTTGTTGAATGCTTTCGAACCTCCTCTATTTCGACCTCCCTACCATCAGACCAACCCTCATCATTCCTAATCAAGCGATGGAGAGTTCGGGATCGAAATAAAAATACCTAATGTGCCCTCCCAATGGACGCATTAAAAATCAACCGAAATTGACTTTGAAAAATGGTGTGAAAATTGCAAGGGAAATCCCCAAAACCAATCCCAAAAGAGAAAAAAATAAAGTTCGCATTAAACGCATTTTGCATGACTGTGTTGCAATTAACGATGCAGAGCAACTGCAATCGGGGAAAGTAAGCATAAACATTAATGGAAAAAATATATATCTATATATACTGTTCATATGCTTTTTGAGTTTATAATTTTTGGTACATTTTTTAAATAAATTTAGACCTAAAATATTGTTACTGCAGGAGTCTTCCTAACCCAAAAATTATGTTAATTTATATTTGTCTTAATGTTTACAAGACTAAACCGAATTGTATTTCAACAAATTAAGGTTTAACATTTTTCTAGCTTATAAAAAGTATTAAAGAATAATTTTGTGTATGTAATTTTAGAACAATATCAAACTCTATAAAAGAAACCATTAAATTAAAATATTTTTTAATTGATTCTATTAACATACCCCGCACTGTGCATAAAAGTTCACGAAGATCGACTCGATGATTATTGTTTCAACGCCTCAATAAATCCTGGATTTTTTATTTGCATTTTTATTTTCTCTGTTATTTTTTTTTTTTTTTTGAAAAATTGTCACAAAAAACAACAAGGGCCGAGGGGAAAGCACCATCGGACAAATATTTGTTGCCATTGGGCAAATGCAGAAAGGCAAACTCTTTGCTGTCGCCGAGCTGCAATGTAAGTTGACCGTGTGAGATGATGGCCAGAACGGCGGCGATGATTGCCATGGCTCCGCTGAACGAGCATGTATATGGCAATGGTCAATGCTAATTGCCAATTATGGACAAATTCGCCGGAGCGCGAAATTAAATTAACCCCTTTTTTGTACGGCGAGAACGGGAACGAGAGCGACACAAAAATGCGCATCTGCAATCCTCGACCGCGTCATCAATCAGGAGCAGCAGGCGACAAAACACAAACTACGCGATGTGCAAATATGAAATATTTATGGCCACATATCTGCCTGAATTGTTGCCGAGGACACGGGGCATACGCGAATTGGTTGCGGCCTTTGGCCCGGCCAAATAAACAAATTGATGATCGGAAGGCCAATTAGCTGGCTCCAGATTGTTGCCACTTTAAATAAATATATAATAAAATGTATACAAAATATATAAATACAAATTAAATATGTCTGAAATGTAAAGGAATTATCTTTTATTAAAATAAGTTAATGGAAAGAAATGTCATTTTGAAATACAATTCAGAAAGAACAAAACAACTTTAGTACGTGCGAAAAAGCTGGCTTTTGTATGTTTCAGAAGCACAATTACTTTAAGGATTCAAGAGTTTTCTGTATAATATTCAATTTAAAAGCTATAACAAATATCTTACAGAATAGTATATCCTTAAAGTCGGTTATTTCTACTTTCCCAACAACTTGCTTATGCTATATCTCGGCTGCGAAAAAGCACTACCGCTTTAATGCAAACTTATCGATCTGCAATTATAAATTGGAAAGCACAAAAGCAACGGGGAGCGCGGCGAAAAAAGCCAAACCGAACCCCAATAATGCCCCAAATGAGTTAAGTGGCGGCCGGAATCGGAATTACTTAACCCTTCGGCCGCCCTCAGTCGAAGCATTAAATATGTTATATAATAAAATTTTGTTATAGTTTTCTCTCAGCACTCGCTGCTGGCTGCTGGCGACTGCCAATGTAATTTCATTTGGTTTTTGTCGCGATTTTTCCAGCGCGGAAAATGCTGTCAAGTGTAAAAAATAATAACACGCTTCGCGTCAGATTTTCCATGTTTGGTTATGATAATGGAAGGCACAATGAGAGCTCCACGGATATTCTCATTTTTTCGCAGCCGCCGTTCGTGTGGTTTTGCGCTGTCAGGAAGGACTTTTGTGGCACATGACACAGGCACATGGGTATTGTGGCTTATAAATGATTCACAAAACTGATGTACGTATTGTCTTAACGCATCAAAGGCAATCTTTGTCACAGGAAGCAATGAATTCGATTCGAATTTTCAGCGGGAGGCCTCAAAAAGGGTAAATAAACACAAGTAGGGAGTGTCGTTTCCAAGAATTTCGACAATAAGATACTCATTGGTTATTTTTTGGCAAGTTTTGAGGGACATTTCCGAAAAATAAATGAGTAAATATATGATAAAATAAAATTCGTAAGCAGTCAATGATTTATACAGAATCTGGCCTTATAAATTTTTAATTCCTATTTAAAAAAGTACATACTTGGGCATCCGATCTCTACAGGACATACCCATATATTAATGAAAAGCTGAGTACTCCACGAAAACAAAATGGAAAATGGTTTTCAGGAAACATGAAATTATCCAAGGAATACCTTTGGTGGATGGGGCATAAAAATACACATTATATTCACCATTTTAATCAAATCCATCGAATTCCTTTCGGAAGCAATTGGTTTCAACCAACTGACAGGTTTCCCAGCCTCTTGATGTGTTTTCCTTAAATGTACTGAGGACAAGTGTACTTGAATTATTGATGCGGTTTGATTTGCTGTTTTAAATAAATTTTCAAAGCTGGTAAATGATCAATTTTATTTTATGTAGCAACCTTTGAAATGTTAATCCATTTCTCAAGCTCTGGGGAAATGGTCAGAAATCGTCAGAATCTGATTTATTTAATTCGTATTAAAGTTGTTCCAAAATGACGGTGACCTACACCTCCAGTGTGAGCACTTCGAGTGTTTTGAACAATTTCCTTGGATTGCTGGTCAGGTGAGTGGAAAAAAACCTAAATCCGCGAACTTTCCTGAGACCTTTGTTGCTCTAAGATGGCGCGGCAGTATCTACAAGTTGGTGTGGCGCGATCTGCTTGTGTTTCTAGGAATCTACATCTTACTGGCCCTTATATATCGCCTACTTATTGACGAAGAGGCCAAGAGGTGGGTTCATTCCATAGTTTTTTTAGAGACAAGTCTGATCTGATCTGTCCTGATATTAAAGGTTCTTTGAGGCTATTGCCATGTATTGCGGGGGAAATGCGGCACTCATTCCGCTGTCCTTTGTGCTGGGATTTTACGTGTCGATTGTGATGCAACGTTGGTGGGAACAATACACCACCATTCCCTGGCCGGATGCCATTGCCATTCTGGTCTCCACGAGTATCCATGGCTTTGATGATCGAGCCAGGGCCATGAGGCGAACGATCCTGCGATACGTGTGCGTGTGCCAGGTGTTAGTCTTCACCATGATCTCGCCGCGTGTGAAGCGGCGCTTTCCCACCTATGACCAGATAATTGAGGCGGGCTTCCTGCTGGAGAATGAAAAGAAAATCATAGACACCTTGGACTTGGCCTTTCCCCATTATCCGAAGCACTGGATGCCCATTGTGTGGGCGGCCAGCATTGTGATGCGGGCCCGCAGGGAGAACAAGATCCGCGATGATTACGCCGTGAAGACCATCATCGATGAGCTGAACAAGTTCCGCGGCTACTGTGGCTTCTTGCTGTACTACGACTGGGTCAGTGTTCCACTGGTGTACACCCAAGTGGTGACTCTGGCCACCTTCTTCTTCTTCCTGTGCAATATGCTGGGACAGCAGTGGACGGAGGCCTCCCAGGCAGAGGACGGATTTATTGTGGCCAAGTGGTTTCCGATCCTCACCATCCTTCAGTTTTTCTTCTACATGGGCTGGCTCAAGGTGGCCGAGAGCCTGATCAATCCCTTCGGCGAGGACGATGACGACTTTGAGGTAAATATGTTCCGTAGCTGTAAGATAAACGTTTCATTATTTCCTAGCTTAACTGGATTATCGATCGCAATATTACGGTTTCGTACTTCATCGTGGATGGAATGCATCAGGAACATCCCGAGCTAGTCAAGGACCAGTACTGGGATCAGGTTCTCCCGAGTGAGTTGCCCAGCAATGCGCAAGGCAGTCGTAACAATCCGCCGGAGGCCTCGACTGCAAACATAGAACCGACCCCAAAGGTATGGCTTTTATAACATCCTTCCTCCTTTATTAATCCTTTTCCTTCGTTTTAATGTCATTGTGCCTTTCCAGAGACGACAGGGATCTATGATATCTGATGTCAGTGATGGTCGTTGGCCGGACTTCAATAATCCTTTCCTAGGAAGACCATCCGCCAGCGGAAGCTACACGGACTCGTATACCATATTTGAGGCTGGTTCCCGGGCTACCTTCAGTGCTCACTCGACTATGTCGGAACGAAGTGAATTTAATAGCTCCATCGGAACTTCTCAGTCTACAAGTGAGTCTAGTTCATGATCTATAGAATTATATTCAATATACTTTATTCCCAAGTTGGTTTCAATGAGCTAATCGAGCAGCGTCGCCAGGAGCGAAGGGACCGTATGCGTCACCGCTTCCTGGACATGAAGACTACTCAGTTCCGGTACGCTCGCTCTGGAGCACCCTACAAGATCACCGTGCTGCGTCCTCCGTCCGAGGAAGTTATTCTGGAGGAGGAGGAGGAGAAGGAGCCCTCCGATCCGAACACGCCAAAGCTGAAAAAGTCTGATGGATGATGTGGTGATAGTGGGGGTTAATGGGTTATTTATAAGTATATTTATATGTATTTATATATTTATAAATATTTATAAAAATAAAACTACAATATATTTTGTGCTTTATTTCCTTGTATTTATGAAATTGATTATATAATCTATTTTTTCTAGTCTTTGTTCTGATCCTTATCTTTCTCCTCGTCCTCTGCGCTTTTCTTTTTCTTGCTGATGAAGCTCTTATCAGTCTGAATCTCAGCGTTAGACCCACCACCTTTCTCGTCGTCCTCGGTGCTCTTCTTTTTCTTGCTGATGAAGCTCTTATCCGTCTGAATCTCTGCGTTAGACCCACCAGCATCCGATCCGATGTTCGAGGCCATTTCGTCCTTCATTAACTCGTAGGCGAGGGCGGCCTGCTGGATTTGACGGTTCATACGCTCTCTCTCCCGTTCTTTACGCAGACGATCGAAGTCGTCCTTGTCGAGGTCCGCCTCGTCGAGCTCATCGTTGTCAAAGGAGTGTGGACTGGACGAGGTGGGTGAAATCGTAACGGAGCTGTGGCTAATGTTGAAGTCGCGCTTTGCAAAGCGGATCTTCAGCTCCTGACTGGCTTCTTCCTCCTCGTAGCTAGAGTTCTCCTCGTCCTTGGTCGACTTCGAGCTGACGGACTTGGGCTTGGAGAGGCCCAGCTTGGCGGTGGAGGCCTCCGGATGCTCGGCCCTCTCGGCCTCCACCAGGTAGGGCAGCTCGTTCGGGAAGACCTCGTCCCAGTACTGGTCCCTCACCAGCTGCGGATGGTCGTTGTGCATCTCGTCCACAATCAGGTAGCTGACCTGCAGGTTCCGGTCGATCAGCCAGTTCAGCTCGAAGTCGTCGTCGTCGTCGCCGAAGGGGCAGATCAGGGTCTCGGCCACCTTCAGCCAGCCCATGAAGAAGAAGAACTCCAGGGTGCTGAACAGCGGGAAATAATAGTCGACTATGTTGTTGTACTTTCCGTCACTTGACTTCCGATCGATCCACTGATGGCCAAAAATAGCGGCTATGAAGTACGTGTAAACAGCCAAAGTTACCACCTGAAATCACCACAAGATAAAAATAGAAAAGGTTTCCTTGTAGGAAATGTTAAGTCCACCCTCACCTGCGTGTAAACCAATGGCACCGATATGGTATCGTAGTGTATTAGCATATTGCATCCGGCCCGAAACTTGTTCATCTCGTCGATCATGGACTTCAGCGAGAAGTCATCCCAGATGCGACCCTCCTTGCGGGCCCGCGTGACAATGCTGCTGGCCCAGATGATGGGCATCCAGTACTTCGGGTGCTTCGGAAACTTGGCATCCATGGCCTTGATGATGCTCGCCTCGTTGGCATTGAGGAGGCCCGATTCGATCAGCTGATCGTAGCTGGGAAAGCGCCGCTTGATCACAGGGGATATCAGGCTTAGGACCATGGTTAGGGCCAGGCACATGTAGCGCATAATGGTGCGACGCATCAGACGTCCGTGTTCGTCCTGACCACGGACCAGGGCGCTCACATAGACTGCCAGGGGATCGGGCCACGGCACCGTGATGTACTGACTCCACCAGCGGTCCACGATAATGCCCACGTAGAAGCCCAAAACGAATGATAGCGGAATCAGGTTGCCATAACTGTGGCAGTACATCACAATTTCCTCAAAGTAACTTTAAAGAGAAATTTATACAAGATATAGGATTGTATCAGTACAGTTTGTAAAAGTACACCAAGGATGTTCACCGAAGTAAAGGATTTAATCAGTTAAAGCAGCCTTTGTATTGTGTTGCTTTACAAATAATGATTTTTTAACTCCTTAAACCTTAAAAAATAAACCCAAAATGTTTTCTTTTTAAAGAACCCCAGGACCTACTCACCCTTTATGTGTTGGACCCAATGCATAACGATAAATTACGGCCACAACATAGAAGCAGCATATAAAAGCCAGTAGGTCCACCCAGATAATCTTGTAGATGCTTGCACGCCATCTGTATTTTTTAGAGATATCGGGGATGGTAATATCCACAGGGTTACGCCTGCCCAAGAATACTTCTCACCTTAGCAAAAGCTTCCAGAAGCAGCCAAAGTGGCTGCAAGTTGCCACCTCGGCGGTGTATGAAACCGTCATCGTCGACAATTGTCGATTGGAAAACTTTAATAATACCGAACAACTGGGAAATCGGCTTGGCAATGGCAAATGGGTAAATGGGAAACTGGGAAATGGGAAGCACTTTGTGAGGCCATAAGCAAAGCCAACTTTGAAATTAGTTCTAGTCCTCGGCCTGGCTCCGGGTAATTTTCTCACTCAAGCATTAAACGAAGGCAATTCAGTAGGCGCGTCACATTTTGTGGGCGTAATTATTTAAATTAGATCATTTATATTTGCCGCCAGGCCGAGCCAGGCCAGCAGACAACAAGCCGCAAAGGCCAATTTGCCACACGCTCCAACTCCTCGCACATGTGATGAAGTCGACTCCTGCTCCTGCTCCTGCTCCTGCTCCTGCCATTATACAAACGTATATATGTTCGTCTGCTGGCATCAAGTAGCTGCAGTAAAATTTTAATACCCCAGCAAACATTCTCTGCGGCAATGTCGTGATTTTTCCCCACTCCACCGATGGAAATGTGAAGAGCATTTTGAGTATCTTATCAGCATTTATTTGTTTGTGGCTGATTCGGTCGATTCCACCTCTAAATAGCAATTTTCCGGGAAAGTAATTCCGATAGAGACAAAATAAAACGGATCTAAATCGATTGTGTTTCCAAAACGTGGTGCTTATTTTATTTTATTTACATTTTTAATTATCTTTATAACGACTGTAAAGTAAATTTATAATTCATTATAATTAATTTTAAGCCTGTATGTATATATTTTATAAGTTTAGTAGAGTAATAATAATTAGTCACTAACTAATTATTTTGTTAACGTAGTTTGTGTAGTATTATTTCGATATTTCATTTAATCGTAAAATTAATGGATGTATGACTTTTCCTATATATTCTTTAAATAAATCTGAAAAGTAAAATATTGTCAAGATAACCAAATACATTTTTATATACTTCCATAGTCCAATTTACCATTTAAATCCCATACTGAGTATCTATATTAAAACCCATTAAAGTCTCAAGTTAAAAGTACACCTTTATAATCTTGAATTACCTGACATAGCCCCTACAAATGAGTGAATAATTCCACACGTGACGCATTCAATAAAATTTGGGTTTGGTTTAATAGCGCTCCTAATCAGTTTATAGATAATTAAACAGCTGGTAATACTTCAGTTCTTCAAAATTCTGCAAACGAATAGAAAATAATGCCAAGAACTGGTCACTGGAAAGGTGGAATTTACAATGGGAAATCGCTGGAATGCCTGGAATAATATCAGCGAGTCGTCGTCAAGCACATTTATAACGAAAGCACTTACACCTGCAACAATGCAATCAAACAGATTTGTTTAATCGGCTTATCTCGTATCAGGGAATCATATCTGCAATTATGAAATAAAGCCATTCATTCACCTTCTTATATATGGCGGGGGTTTACGTAATTGTAGATTACAGAGAGATAGGGCTTATATAGTAGATGGGTTTATATGTATATCAAATGCAATTTAAAGGTTCATTGAGTTGTGTATTTAAAGTTTTGACATTATTAAAATATATACATATTTACAAGTTAAAACAATATTTTTTCTTTATCATAAGCTTATTTATTTATTTGCCAATTTTTGGTTTGGTTTTTTTACAACTTTGGGTTAAAGTTTTATATTACTTTCTTTCCCATAAATACTTGTTTCCATTTATATATTTTACTTTTCAAATTCGTTGTCACAAAAAGCGCATCCGAGCTTATCAACCGACTTAACCACTTCATAAAATCTACAAATTGACACTCGACAGCTAACTACAATAAAAGCAGCAACAACTAGACCGAAAAACACTGAGAACAATATTAGCGAACAATAAGAAGACGGGCAGCAGCAGCAGCAGCAGCATTTATAATTGTGTTCGTCGGCGCGATATTGTTACTGCATTCCGCTATATAGTCGGCCAGTTGCCGCAGCGCTCTCTCTATATAGCAAGCACAATATTACCTTACACTTTCAGTTAACGTTATACACCGAAACCGTCAACAACCGAGCTGCGTGCTGCCCGTGCGACAGAAAGAGAGTGCGATAGCCAGTGTAAGCGAGACAGCGCTAGGCGGGAGAAAAATGCGAACGTTCAAATCTAAAGCCAAAAAAAAAAAATACACAAAAACGGCAGATCGGAAATGAAGTAAAAACGTGAATACAAACACGGTCTTATCTGAAACAACATAAATAACAGAATTCTGGAATTGCTTGTAGTGGCAGCAGGAAAAAAAAAAACCCAAAAAAAAAGACTAGAAAAAAATCTGTTGTTTCGCTATCGCAAAGATCATAAAACCGAAAGTCGGAAAACAACAACACACGCACAGCAGCAACATAAAAAAAAAAAAACAGCAGCTAAATGCGACGTCACAGTGTGATTCAGCCTCTCTCTCTCCCCCTCCCTTTCGCTCCCCTCACACTCTCCCTCTCGCACACCTGCTAATTTTTCTTTCTTCTTTTTGTATTCGCTCTAATTACAACCCAGATCATCTACAGAAACCCTCCGCCCCTCCCCCGACTCACGCCTTATCTCAAGCAAATCCAGCCGATCCGAGCGGGACTCGTCTTCGTTTCTTATCAGTTTTGCTTCGTGTGTGCACTGCGAGAAATTAACGAGTGTCTTGTGATTAGAAGTGTGATAAATAATTAATAGGAAAACATAAAGTTGAGAGATTACAAGATCTTAGGTTAAATAAAAGGATTAATTAAATAAACAAAGAAAAAAGGGATAAAAGGATTAATATTTACAAATTAATCATATTCTCCCAAAGTTCTAAAAACTATTAAAAAAACTTTAATTTATTAACGTTAAGTTTTAATTGTTAAATAAATTAAAAAGAAACTTTTCCTCAAAGTTGGTAGTTAATTTTAACGTGTCATATTTATATATCGTTATTTTCCTCATTCAGTTCGAAAGCAAATTTTTCTCGCCGTGCACCCCGCTCTCCGCGTCCATGGCTGACACTAGCTCTCGTTGGGCTGAGGAGGAGGTTCGAGTTCGGCTCCCTGGACTGGTGGCCTTATCTTAGAAGGAATACGCGACGAATTCGCGGCTGTAATACGACACCAACACCCTGCAGACGCAGACGCAGACGCTCCGAGATCGCCAAGTATGTCAGTCACACGTTTGTTGTCCGTTTTTTATTGTCTTGTGTGAACGGGAATTAATAATAGACTTACAATTCATTAATAAGAATCGGAGACAAAGGCGAGGAGAAAATATTTGCACGGGCCCAACAACTGCAATAGGAGAGCCGAGCAAAGCCTGAAAAACTGTTTCCCAGTTGGCGGTGAGTGAAGTTTACCCTAATTATATAAATGCAGCATAAGTTTCCATTCGACAAGTCCGGCAGACTCACCTAGACCCACTTAATTATCTTCGTTAAGCGCAGAG
This sequence comes from Drosophila punjabiensis, assembly GCA_008042585.1. Taxonomy (NCBI): domain Eukaryota; kingdom Metazoa; phylum Arthropoda; class Insecta; order Diptera; family Drosophilidae; genus Drosophila; species Drosophila punjabiensis. Next base: position 44,006 of record VNJR01011474.1, on the reverse strand, counting down.
CAAAGCGAGTTATAAAGTATATTAATAGAAGTGCAAACAAAGTTGGAAGAGACGTTATGGGCCAGAACTTAAGCATCTGATTCTTATCAAAGTTGGGGAGTATTGCTTTTCTTTTTCCACGAAAAGGTGTGGGTGTATATGGTTAGTCACCTGTTGGGGGAAAAATAAATAGTGTAATTAATTATTTATGGTGAATGCAGTGAAGAAGATTCATAAGTTTAGTCACAGAAGGAAAGTAATCGGTTGTAGAATCAAATTCATTAAGTGAAGTTATTTCATCATTAATTGTAAGTGTAAAGCAAACATACGATTTTATATTTATAACCTGGCTTTAGTTGAAAAGAGAATTATCTAAATCAATATTGTAATCATCAAAAAAATATGTTTTATTGTTTTCATCAATTACCTCACTTTTCATTTCACGGTCAAAATCATAAATTTTATGGCTTTAACCCAATTTTCTTAAAAGAATAGACTACCAAAACATTTCCATTACAACTTTTGCAGTCCCGAATATAGCCCCATATATAGCACTCCCCAAACACATACATAGACAGATTACCTACATATACCCAATTCTAAGTGGAGCAATCGAGTTCAAACTCGCAGCTGACAATAGCCTCGCCATTTACGATTACAATTTGAGCTCAATTATTTGCATTATACAATCGAAGGCGTCGTCACAAGATAAGCTCATGGAAAATACGTAGATCCGAAGTGCATCATGATCTTGGCTAAACCTGTAGCATTTGCAATTGATTCTTTCCAGAATACCAGGGTTGACTGAACTCCCCGTGAGTCCGGAGAGCGATACGCAGATATGGTGCGCCAAGTCTCGCCCTGGAAGGTTCTCACCCGGCGTAAACATCTGCAGGCCGATGGCAGCGAGGGGGAGACGAAGCTCAACCGAGTGCTGGGATTATGGGACCTCACGGCCCTCGGAGTGGGATCAACCTTGGGGGCAGGGGTCTATGTGCTGGCTGGACAGATTGCCAAGGATCAGGCAGGTCCCTCGGTGATGATATCATTTGCCATCGCTGCACTGGCCTCGCTGCTAGCTGGTGAGTGTTATAAACGTCTTAATAAATTATTGTATAACAATTACTACAATGGAATTAATTATTAATTTAATAATTTTTTTTTATTTTAGGAGTTTGCTATGCGGAATTCGGGGCCAGAGTTCCCAAGGCGGGTTCAGCCTATGTCTATAGTTATGTCTGCATTGGCGAGTTTGTGGCCTTCGTCATTGGCTGGAATCTCATTTTGGAATATGTCATTGGCACGGCGAGTGTTTGTAGGGGCATCAGCCTGTACCTGGACTCCCTGCTGAACGATACCCTGAAGAACACATTCGCAGAGGTGGCGCCCATGAATGTGAGCTTTCTAGGCAGCTACTTTGACTTTCTGGCATTTGGGCTAGTGGTTGTTTTTGGAGGTAACTTTGAAATAATTCTTTAAATATTTGTATATCATTAATAAATTTATATGTATTTTTTAGTGGCCCTGGCCTTTGGTGTGGAGACCTCAACGATGGCTAATAATTTTGTAACTTGTCTAAACATCTTTATACTCGGTTTTGTAATAATAGCTGGAGCCATAAAAGGTAAGCAAAATAGTAAAAATATATTAAATTAATCTTAAAATATATTTATTTATAAGCTGACTTCTCCAACTGGACGGTGGAGCCCAGCAATGTTACCGCCAACTATACCATCGGTTCGGGTGGCTATTTCCCTTTCGGATTTGAAGGCACTCTCCGCGGAGCCGCCACCTGCTTCTTTGGTTTTGTGGGATTCGACTGCATAGCCACCACGGGTGAGGAGGTTCGAAATCCCCGCAAGAATATTCCCCAGTCGATCCTGTTGTCCCTTCTGATCATCTTCTTGTGTTACTTCGGAGTCTCTACCGTCCTGACTCTGATGCTGCCTTACTATCTTCAAGACGCCAATGCCCCACTGCCGTATGCCTTCGAATATGTGGGTTGGCCGGTGGCCATGTGGATTGTGACTGTAGGTGGCTTAGTGGGTTTGCTGGCCAGTCTGTTTGGAGCTCTCTTTCCACTGCCCCGAGTGATGTACTCCATGGCCCAGGATGGACTTTTGTTCCGGTTTCTGGGCAAAGTGAGCCCGAGATTCCGAGTTCCGGTTACAGGTTCCATTGTGGCAGCGCTTTTCACGGCCGTAATTGCCGGACTCTTCGATTTGGCCCAGTTAGTCAGCTTGCTTTCAATTGGAACTCTATTGGCCTACAGTGTGGTGGCTATATCCATTATGCTACTCCGATATATGGATTACTGTGAGGTGGAGGATAATCAGGGACAACGACAGGAGAGCCGAGCCTCGGAGACCACCTCTTTGACTTCCAGAAGTGAGCGATTCACTTGCGGTTCAGTTTGCACACAACTCTTCAATGTGCATCGAATGTCGGAGCCAAATGCCATATCGTCAAGGATTGTAGGAGTCTTGGCTACCATATTTTGTGAGTACTAAAAATAAACAACTTCTAAAATAATAATAATATTAATTATTCTTGATTTTTCAGGTCTCCTTTCCTTGGGTCTGGGTCTGCTGATAATGCAGGCTCACCCTTCCATCGCCTCGCAGGAACCCTGGGCCCTGACTCTCCTCGTGGTATTAATCCTGCTCATTGTCCTGGTTATCCTACTGATTTGCCTGCAGCCCAGAGAAGCTCGTGGTCGCTTGTTCCGAGTGCCCTTTGTTCCGATTGTGCCTGCCATCAGTATCTTTATCAATATTTATCTGATGCTCCAGCTGGACAGCTGGACATGGATACGATTTGGGGTCTGGATGATAGTGGGTGAGTTGGTTTTATCTTGAGAGTCTCACTGCATGTTGTAGAAATTAATACATGTCGCACTTTGCACTAACCTAAATGTCCTAGGCATTCCCATATTCCTTGCATGCTGGTATCTTTACGATTGCAAGAATCCCCAGAAGAAGAATCCCGAAAGATTGGCCTTCTACAAGGCGCTTAAGGGATCAGAAGATAGCCATGAAAAGGAACATAATTGTGTGTCCAAGGAGAGTATATTTACCGTAGAAACTCAATTGAAAAAGAGTCCCAGCAGCAGCCTGGATCAAATCCAGAATCTAAGCGATGTTGGCGAGGACTTGATTGAAGTGAAGCATGCCAATGGCAAACTGTTCTATGTGGAGGACACCAGGAGCGAAAACTCCACAGCGACTTTGGGCAATGAATCCCCATCGCGGGACGATGAGCAATCAGTTATTGCCATGCTGGACGATGTCCTCGATGCCGAGGATATTCAGCAAAGTCAACAGGAGCTGGAACAGCAGCTCATATTTGAGCGTCATTTCAGTCTGGACTCCGAGATGTATCCGAGTGTTATTGAAACAGTAATTGTGGCCACCGTCCACAGCAGCAGCGATGATGATGAGGCCCAGGATGGGCTTTCTCTAGGCAGAAATAGATACGAGGAGTGCAAATTGGTGGCCCAGCAAATGCTTGAGGAGCTCTTTAATAGCGAGGCTTTCTATAAACAGCTCGAGAGGGTTAAAGCCGAAGGGGATCAATTAAGAGAGGATTCTCTCCAGTCTCCAGCCACAGACCCACAGCCCCTGGTGGTGCTCAGACCCACACTACAACGAGTCGCTTCCCAGACATCCCTTAAATCGCAGGCCTCTGAAATTGAGGATCCCCTTCACTCGGCCAAGTTTAAAGACCGCCTAAGCCACATCATTATGAATGCCAATGTCCACAAGGTGAGGGGGCCGGTGAAGAGGAACGAGGAGGAGGAGGAGGAGGAGGATCTGGAGCAGGACGAGGATGATGAGCCGAAGGCAAGGCCGCAACTAAAGCAATCGAAAAGCGAAACCGATGTGCGTCGCTTAATGCTGAAGGCCATCAGCGAACTGAAAATCGGCCATAATGAGGCTGGTAGTGCTGATGAGGTCCCCGCTGAAAGCCCCTTCAAATCCCCAGCAGCACCTGCTCCAGTTGCTCCAGTTGCAGCTGCAGTTGCAATTGCGAGTGCCAACAACATACCGCGTCCACCTAAATTCGATCCGGTGCTCTACAAGACCATCAACAGCATTAGTTTGCGCAAACAGCGACCCAGTTTGAGCCAGCACCAGCAGCACCAGCAGCACCAGCAGCAACATATCGTGGATGCCAAGAACCCGGCGCTCTTGCACCACCTGCCACCGGAATCGCGGCCGGAGACGGAGACGGTTACGAGCCCGGATCCTGGCCAGCAACCGGAGTCGGAGCCGTTGCCATTCAAAGCGAAATTGGAGGCCATATTGCAACGGGGTCCCTCGCACCGAACCCAGCAACATCCGGACTTGGTGCGTCGTCATCGTCCGCACTCCACTTACCTGTAGGTGGAGGAGGCGGAAAGCTGAGGGGTGCTCTCTCTGCCCATCCCCAACCCCCCTGGTGAAACCAAAGAGGGTGCCATTTTCCCCCCAGTTAAAAGTAGTCGAGTCCTGCATGCGAATCGGAATGCAAATGCAGCTTGTTTTGTACATATCCAGCATAGCTGTAGTTACTAGTAGTCACTAGTTAGTTAGTAAGGAATGCAAGCAATTCTAGTTGATAAGAACCAGGTGGATTGTGAGGGGGAGTTAATGGGATGGCGATATCGCTGCTGGATCGAAATCGGAGAGGATTTAATTCTGTGAGAAAACATTTAACCAAAAAGAAGATGCTTAGAGTTTAAAGCTAACAGTCTATATTAGAAAGAAATGCTGCTGTATACTTTTTGAATTCAAAACCTATACTTTTTTGGTATAATCTATATGTATACAGCAACTTCTTGAAAAGTAATTAAGTTTGTAGACTGAAAAGTCATCATAAATCACTTTAAATCTCTTTTTCAACCCTAAAACTTTACAGCAATAAATTTACAGGCACTAAACACATAATGACTTGATAGGATTTGAGTGGATTTTATAAATATGGGTCACACCTTGATCAGAAAGTTGAAAAGTACTTCTAGAAGAATATACTTTAATATATATAATTAATTCTCCAACCCCCACAATCCACCTTTAATTAATGTGCATGCTTAGCTAACTCAAAGCTAGTCGGAAAAGTATTTAATAAAACGGTATTATAGTCGTCAAACCTAAGTGCTTATAAAACTAATTGGTTCTCCATATATTCATACCTATATAGGACTATCCATATACTTCTTCTACGGCCTGCCCAACAGCTACCGAGAGCTGAAGCGCCAAAGGGCTGGCTGGCAGAAGCTCAAGTATAGCGATCGCCTCTGAGGAAGCAGGAGACATCGAAGATAATTACTTGTCTATATAAATGTATATACCCCGAATGCGTCACTAAGCCAATTTGATAAATTGTCAACAATTTGTTGGTTATAAATAAAAATCTAGTTGTAATTAATAAAAGTCAGGCGAGTGTTTACCTGAGGGAAGGGAAAGAAAGGAAAGAATGGGAAGAAAAGAAATGTTGAGAGCAACTGCAGCCGCTTCCGGAATCGATTCCCCGATGATCGCCGGCAGAGTGTGCCGTATTAATAACCCAACAATGAATGGGGATCGTCCATTGTCGTTTAATTCCCAGTGGCCTTGTCTTGAAGATGCTTCTGCCTCCAACTCCTGCGTCTGCACTGACTTTGATAAATTAATTGGCATCGGCTGATCGCTGAGAGCGAGTGTGTGTGCATCTCTCGGGGAGTGTGTTTCCCCTTTGGCCTCTTTGGAGATTTAGCCCCAGCTCCTGGAATATATTTACACTACAAGAAAATGTACAACAGGAATTAATTTTATTTAATTAATAATAAGAAACTAAGCAGGAAGCAACCTCTTCTATGTCTAACTTATAACGCCTTCCTTTGAGCTATATTTTAACATTTAAAACGAAGTTCTTGCATTTAATTCCCAGTTAGTTCCCTCAGTGTAACTTGTTCCCCCTTTTTGCTTTGATTTTGATTAGAGGGAAACATCCCCTTGGGCTGCCGCTTGGGCTTCCCCCTTTTTCGCCGCAGTTCCCAAACTATGCTCTGATTTATGCGGACATTCGTTTGGGCATTTCTTTGGTCAGGTTGCTGCTGATGCTGATGGTTCTATGTAGTTGCGCTGCTCGTGATGCCAGTCTGGAGATTTGTATAACCGCAAAACGAAAGACGAAACAACTGGCGACTGTTTGGCGTCCCGGCTTCTCTGAGGAGATGGATCCGGGGTTGCTCAAGACTTTTGTGCTGCGTAAGTGTAACAAATTGTAATCGTATTTGGCGGGGACTTTGTCTGGGGCGTGCCCCTGACTTGCCCCGGCTCCGGCTTTATTATTATTAACTTTGTTATGGGCCGGCGCGAGAGGAGTATCTCCCAGAAGTCCCAGGGTCTGGTTCTCGTTCTGGTGGTTGTTTTGGTTCTTTGCTACACTTGCTCGCCGACTGTCCGCCCCCTTTATCTAGTCGACCGTTCAAATAGTTTTATGGCATATTTATGGGCGCCAAAACTTAAAGTCCCTCCAGCTAAGACTTTAAGACTTCCGAAAACGGGAGTCTCAGAGGGGTGTGGAGCCCGAGATCTCACCCCCATCTCCAAGAGCATTGACATCAGGGCTCTGTGACAAATTGGCAAAGAGCGAAACTAATTAATGCAAAGGGAATACAACTTTGTATATTGCATTCCAATGGGGAAGAGAGGAGGAGATAATGGGAGATGTACTGGGTAAATATTCATATGGAGAATAAGTTGTAACTGTATGTTAAATATGATTCTTTGCTTACTAAATACCGAATTTTATAGCATTGCTCAAGGAAGAGTTCATTAAAGAACCCTTTTCTGAACTCTTTTTTAGATAGTTTCCGAGTACTTATTTCTTTTAAAACTATTAAGCTAAGCTTCCTGCCTTCTAAAGTTAAATAATTACAATGTTCGTTAGTTTATAGTTATTTTGTCAACCGATTATTCCTCACTTTTTCCACCTGCAATTTTCCTTTGATTTTCCCTGCCACAATTGAGTTAAGCTCTATCTCGGCCAGTACTCCCACAGTTTTTTCCTGAAACAATTTCCTTTCAAATTGGGTTTTGGTTATGTAATCATTGCTCAGCTCTAATAACATTTTCACCCATCCTAACTCCATTGCTCCCCTTTCTTTTTTTTCACTCTGCCACGTTTTTGTTTGAAGTTGGTTAGTTTGTTATTATTTCCTCTGCTGTCTAAAGCGGCTTTTCCATATTCATAAAAATTGCGAGTTTTACCCCGGCACATCCTCATTCACATTCGCATTCGCATTCCGACAGGACATAATCCTCTTAACGTGGCCGGTCAGGACAGGACAGGGCAGGACAACTCTCGGCGTTCGTAGTGGTCTCTCCTTGATTTTCTCGTATTTTGTTTTGCTGAATTGTTTCGAAAATTAAAATATGTGCTGGGGCGGACTGAGGGTTTTAGCCGGCAGCGGAAGTTGTCATCATCATTTGCCAGGCAAGGTGCACGGCCAAATGCGGGCCCAGCAGTTGCAGTTGCAGTCCGGGTACCGGCTGCGACTACCTACTACCAAAGTCAATGGGCACTCGACAAAAACATTTTGTCAAAACAACGGAGGCGGCTGCTACTGTACGCAAAGTGGATCAGTGGATTTGTCCGTTTCGAAGCACACGAAAAAAAGGGAAGGGAAAAAGTAATTCTCGTAGCAACAGCTGCACAAATGCAGGACTTCCAACTCAGCCGACGGAAGCCAGGGGAAAAAAATGGGAAAAGGATTAGCATTTCGGTTTAGCTGTTTGCTCAATCGGCCATGACAGCCAGCCACGGATATGGTGCATGTCAAGGCTCTGGCACTGTTTCGGTTTTTTGTTTGCTAGATTTTGGATTCGGGAGGCTGCCTCTGCGGTCTGTGCATACATATGCTAAGCAGGAGATTGCATTCGGATGGGATTAACCCATTGAGGAGGTTCGTGCCGGCCTAAATGAATTACTCTTTAATGGGATTGAAAAGGTATCCTGTGGTCCTGAGGTCAAGTCAATGGAGATTAATAGTGCAAGATTCATCTTGGGTCTCAAGGAAAAAAGGATTTCCGGTGGCTCTTTTTGAAAGGGAATTTTTGAGAGAAGATTGTGGGGAATTAGTAATAAATTTTTGTATAAGAAAATTATATTTTTGGTAGGAAAAGAAATGGTAAAAGATAAATGTCTTGTAATTGTTAAAGGTTTTTACTTTATTTTGCTATTTACATTAATCTTCTGTCTATAAATACATTTCTGAGTAATCAGACACTCAAAATAAGATTTTATTTAATTTTGTAAAACTCTTTCTCTCAACACAAAAGGGTATATTGTATTTTTAGTCTACTTTACTCATTCCACTCTTAACTTTTCAATTACATTTTCAAACCCTTAATTCATTTACCATAGCCAATGCCAATTGAACACATTGTGTGGCCTCACACTCACACCCTCTGAAAAATCCATCTGGCATTGTTCTCATCTCTGGATATTTACCTGGAATATATTGTATGCCTTCACGTATTGATCTCTCAACTGCGAGGACACCTTGCGAATTGTTAATCACGATTTCGTACGGAATTGCATTACAATCAGCCTGATTTCTCAGCACTTTCCGTGCGAGGCTGTTGTCCCTCCATTAAAATCTCGGTCTTGAGTATTCCTCCTTGTGGCTCCTGCGATGTGTATCCTTGGGTGCTCCTCATAATTGCTCCTTTGTCATTTGCCACAACGCACAAAAGGGTCTTAGAAAATGGTCGAGGGAAAAATAATACGCTGTTGATTCTCTACTCGACTTCAATTGATTTCTACGAGCTATCTCAGTGCCTCTAATTTTTTCTCATTTATCTTGTTTGGGACAAATGGTTTGTGCTTGTCATAACCTCTCCTATTTTTACAATTTTCTATTCTTATTCTTTTTTTTTTTTTGATAAATAGAGAAATAATTCTCCCTTTCTTGGTGCCCTCTTCGGGCAGCCTCGGGCATTCGACAATTTTTAAAGAAAAATAATATTTACCGAGCCACGCACAATGGCAGGACGACACTGGAGAAGAGGACTCTGGGACAGGGCATTGTTTTCGCATTCAATTCCCTGACAATAAGCATTATTGAGAATCTGAAATGTGGCCGGCCTGCACACGTTCGTCCTGTCTCTTTCGGCGCCCCTCCATCCGTCCCGCTCTAAGTGTGTGAGTGCGCTTAGAATGTTAACCAAGCCAACCAAGCAATTCAAATTCAATTTGCCCCATTATGTGAGGCCCATTGTTCCTGGCTAAATTCTAAGGGACTCTGAGGCATTCTCCAAAGACCAGGGGAGGGGCAGGGGGAGCGGTGTGCAGCGGGCCAAGACTGCAAGCCAAGTTAAGTGCAATACAAAAGGCAGACAGATTAAAAATGTGCAAAAGACGCATACACGGAGAACAAAATGTCACAGGTGTGAAATTTTTAATATAAAAATTCTAATAATATCCTTAGATTGGAGTAATGACCAAGAGTATTTCTAGAATAGAACACCCAAAAGTATGCAATGATCTAACTCCCTGTTTTCCATTATCGTGATTAATTAATTACAACACACTTAAGGATTTCTTTATATCTTAAATTTCATAATTATATTTCCTCTGTACTGCAAAGGAGACATTGAGTGAAGGAGTGGGCGGACATCTTCAAGCTAAATGAATGCAATAAGTAAATAACAAAATGTCCTTAGCATTTTGTGACACACTCACGCTCTCTCTCTCTTCGCAGTCTCTCCATTTTTTCTGTGTCTCCCTCACCCAGTCTCTTCCTATTTCTCTGACTATATCTTTTCAGGTCTCCAGGACAATGGGAATGTCAGCAGTTGCAGTTGCATTTGCCGTTGACATCCTGGCCTGAATGCGGAGACAGAGACGACAAAACAACGGCAGAAAGGGATAGCACGGAACGATAATCGAGAAACAGGAACAAATTCTCCTATTCCCCCTTTCTCCCTTTCTCCCTTTCTCACAGCTGTCAGCGGCAACAAATTGCGCGCAAAGTTGGCATTAGAAAATGTGGGCGGAAATGGAGGTGAGCGGTGAGAAAATCTATGAGGAAATCAAACCTGGCGGAAACACGAAAGTTAAATGCACTCTTTGAATGGCGAGTCATTAGGCCAAGTTTTTTATAAACAATTTGGTTAAAAAAAGGCTATAAGGGGTTTAAATTTAATCATATTTTCTGGGCATTAGGATTCTCAATAACTTCTCAATAATTTAATTTATTTTAAGGACTCTTATTTTTTCTATATCTCTATAATTTTAGGAGGTTATTGTCCTCTTTCCTCCATTAGTTTCTGTAATTGTTGCAAAACAATCTCCCCACTCGATGGTGCACTTAGGGTATAGTTTTTGGCTTTCATTTTAGGGCCGCACTGCGTTCGCTCATTTTGCCGGACGAAAAAGGAGGGAGGACATCAGGCACATCTGCCTCGTCCTGCCGGCAACCATCATCCGCCGCCTCGTGCTCATCAGGAGCCATCATCAGTCGACAGCCAGCAGCGAGCATTCAGCATCAGCACATCAAGTGGCAATCATATTAACCGGCTTAATTGTCAACATACAGCCAGCAGGCCTCCCCCTTTCCGCCCGCTTTTCCTCCCAATTTCCCTTGAATTTTCCCCTCGAACTTTCCCTCCCGTTTTGGGCCGTGAGCTTGTTGCGGGTGCCAGCTTGTTAACAAGTTGCCAGGAGCTGTTAACGGTTGCTACTAGTTGTAAAGGAAGAGTACACTACAGAAAATACTTTTCCAGGAAACTCAATTGCAATGTTGTTCACTTTATGTTTTATTTTAGTTAATAAACTGTATCTAAACTTAATCTTTAATACAAAGACGGTATGTTTTATGTTAAAATGCATTTTAAAACATTGCTCAAGACTCATAAATTGTTTTTAAGTGCAGCCAGAAAATAGGGGAACTGTGAGTGTACAGTTCTCGGGTTATAGTCACAAATGTGCGTATTTCAAATGCTCATTAGCCACAATTTTTCGACACTAGACACTCGTGTCGGGCCTTGTATGCCATTGGCAATCGGTTTGGACCATGGTTAGTTAGCAGTGGGCCCTGTTCGAAATTACAGGCCATTTTCGCCCATTTTTCCGTGCTAACTAACTGCGTAACTAGCTGACAAACTAGCCAGTCCATCACGATGCTAATCAGAATCAGGTTTACAGTCATTATCAATTCCTTTTTAGTATCCCACCAAAAATGCTCATTTTGTTGGGGCTACACGGGGGGAGAGAGGGAGGGAGGGAGTTTTTCTTGGAGTGGAGGGAAATTGGAGGAAAGCGCGTGAAAACCGCGAAATTAAGCAACGCCAAATGACAGGACAGGAATGAATGATGCCATGCAGCGCACTTGTCAACAAAGGGATCCTTCATCCTTGGCAACCCGACCAAAACCGAATCTCAGCAGAAGCTCCTTCGCCGCCATCATCATCTAAGCCACCATCTGAACCACCGCCACCACCATCATCATCATCGTCAGTGGCACTGCTTGTCTTCTTCCTGCTCGTCTCTGTCAAGTTGTATGCAAACTAATCACACGCAAGCATTTGATGCGTTTAAAACACACACCCGCCTTAGGATACACACCATACTCCGCAGATTGACAAACAGACTGAAGCTGGGATAGACACAAATGTTGGGTGTTCACTTGGAAGGATACAGGAGTAATGTATCTATCTATAGGGTATATCTAACTATGAGGTATTTAAGGTAATGATATTAAAATCTCTTAAGATGAAATATAAATAATTTTAATATTTTATATAATTTAGTTAGAATTATAAGCCCCCTTAAAAAATGCATAAAATATCACCATGACTTCTTAGTAAACCCTCCCAATATATATCCAGTGTGAAAGTGGGCGGTAATTGGGTGGGAAAATCAGAGAGAGAGAGAGAGTGGGCGGTGCATGGGGAACTTCTGGTCTAGCAAGTCGACTGTTCTGTCCCGCTCTGCTGTTCATCTTTTATAATGTTGGTAATTTAAACATTTCAAATCAAATCTAAACGTCAGTTGGTTACCAGCTGCGGTTGCGCTCGATGAGCGAAGGAGAGACCCCGACGGAGCCAGAGGGAGAAAGCTGGCGGGAATCGCCAAATGGAAATTGTCAGCAGCGTTTCAAATGAAAGTGCAGATTGGAAAATGGCAGCAGCAGCAGCAGCAGTACGAAACTAGAGGAGAAAAGTAAAAACTGAAACCCAAAGACAGTTTTGATGCGAAGCAGCTTTTCTACACATTGAGAAACACATTAAAAAATTACTTAAAAGTCATAGAAAAGAATAAAAAAAATGTACTACAAGATATACCTTAAAGGTAATATCAATTTTCGAATGTATCAGATATCAAAATAAAATAATTATAAATTAATTTAGCTCATTAAAGGCAGTATATTTCAATTGAAAATGGTTGTTGCAATTATTATTGATTAACCAAAAGATAGTTATTTCACATTTCCATATATCCCGTAAAGATCTAATATATCTTATAAGTATTTCATATTTCTTCCCCTGTAACTTCTCTCTCCCCTATTTGGCTGCATAATAAATCGACTTGTAAATGCAATAAATTTTCTATCGAATGGAGGCGGGACGGAGGCCAAGGCGTATTGAATTTAAAACGCTTTAAGTCACGGCAGGACTGGAACCTAATGAAGAAAGCCCCCTAAAACATTCGTCGTAGTTCACTCGTGGAATGCCAAAAATGTGCAAACATCCTGGGAGGGATGGGCCAGGATGCTGGTGGGCCAAGTGGTGGGAGCAAGTGCTAGGCGAAAACAAGAAAACAAATCACGTTTTAATTTTGTTTAACTAAATACGAAAATCGCACACAGAACAGGGCGAGTAGCGTCGGTGAAGGCCAGGAGGGGGCGGAGGGAGGGGCCCAGAGGCGGTGGGGGAGTGGCACTGCTGCCTGATGACGTGCAACTCTCGACGCCATTTTGTGCGCTGTCATGCTATACACAATTAAAGCGCCAGGATCTGGAGAGCAGAGCTATGTCTATCCAAAAAACAGTTGTGGGAAAATTAATAGTAATTGTGATTTATTGAAAATATTTCTTAAATAACAAGAAAGGAATTATGTTACACCAGAATTTAGTTACTGAACTATATAATTGAAAATAATTATTCAACTAATAGATTAACAAGGATATAGACTCTCTAAAAGAAAAGGTTTAAAATGCCACACATTAATATTTGTAATGCCAATTTTGCAAATAAAAACATTTCAAGTATTCTTTAAATACATTAATTTCATTTTACAATTTCCTACTAATATCTTAACCCCCACTGTACATTTTCCTGGGTCGGGAAGAGGGAGATTTTTGGGGGTCGGGCGTTTGGGAGAATTTGGGAGGAGTGCTTGCTCGCTCAGCTCACGTCTAGCTCAACGTCTAGTTGTAGGGAAATTAAATTAAAATTCACTTGTACGCAAAAAGTCAGGGCCAAGTGGCAGGGCAGGGCAAAGAGGTGATACAGGGGCGTCGAAGGGGGGTCAAATTGGTAAAAGAGATTGTACAGAGATGAGTGGAAGGGACCCCGGCTTGTTGGTTAAGTTAGTAAGTCAGCGGGGCGATTGGAAAACTGCGCAGATTTTTCGCCTTTTCGCTTCTTTTTTTTTATTATTTTTGGTAGTGGAGGGAACAACAAAATTAATTCGTTGAATTTCAAATAGAAGGAAGCAATGAAGGAGAGGAGAAAAACTATGCTAATGATATACGAAAAATGAAATTTCAATAAAATAATTAAATTTGGCCAGCAGTCTGACGAAAAAAAAGGAAAGGGAAAGTGTGTAGACAAGCAAAAAATGTGTAAATTAGCAATACAATTTTGGTATTTATCATTATTATTATGAGGACAGCGGATTTGTGAGTTATTATTTTATTTTTTTTTTTTGAGAATGGTTAGATCTTTAATAGGCTGAGCGGAAAGTAGAACATTAAAGTTGGTTTCAGATTAAGAAATTAACCGAATTGCTTCTTTAGTTTTGAGTTATGGGAGGTCGGAATTTTGTGTTTCTTTTATCACGCTGTCAAAACCATTTCAAATTCCTCCATTAATAAATAAAATAAATATTTTTGGTTTCTGACCTCCCTTAAGATCATCAAACTTTCAGCTAGCTGATTACTGTGACGCTGCTCAAGTACTTCATGTACATCATCACCGATCGCATTATCTCTATAGCCCTTATTTACTCACTCCCGAACCAAATCCAATGCTCTCCATCATGACCAACTAGAGCGACTATTTTTAGTGCGGCCGAAGGTCATGATAAATGACACCAAAAGTATCAAAATACAAGAGGAAATAGTTACACAGAAAAAATACAAATACTTCCTTAACTTGATTAATAAATAAATAATTTGAAATGTGGGCTAGAAATCAAAAATATCATCCAGAAATTTTAGAATAATAATTCCAAATGTAGTCAATATATAATGTGTTTTAATTTAATTCTTATTCTACTAAACTCTACACAATAACTATAGAAATAAAATTCTTTCGGTGTAACAGCAAGGGACAAACCAGGAAACACGCTTAGCTAAAGGACTCGGATCCTTGGAACACTCGGTTTTGTGAGGCAGCTGGCGCTAAGTGCTCTAGATTCGAGGGCGTTAGATTTAGTGCCTGCACTGGGAGACATATGCAGATTATGCTAAAGACATGGGACAACCAACAAACCAACCAGACACCCGGAGAGCCCAGGACTGGATGGGGGGGAGCATGTGCCCTCCAAGTCGGTGCAAGTTTTATGAGTTTGTGTACAGGGAAAACCTTTTCCAGACAGCAGTCCGAGGTCTCTGGCACGCCCTTCACCTTGGCCGTCGCTGTTCCAGCCCCAAAAACACGGCTGTCAGCATCTTATTGAGCGTACATAAGCGCATTAGCTGCGGCCGCATCCATGAGATACATTTCGTTGAGGAATATACTAACGCTGTGCAGTTTTGCGGCAGCCGCTTTGGTCGGTGCAACAAGACCCGAAAATTGAAAAAACTGAGACTAATTTTGGGTCGGACACTGAGAGAAAATATGCTTAAATGCTTTAAAATCTTATATCTCCTTGAGGAAGGTTCTCGATTTCCTGAAGATTTCTTTTGTTTAAAAATGTTTAGGGTTATTCTACCTACCTTTAATTTTTCCCAGTGCACACCCGAAAAGAGAGGGCGAGTAAAGGATAATTACCGAAAAAAAGGAGTGCAGCATATGGCATAGCCCGAAGTCAGAGGCGGGCACTAAAACTAGACAGGGGTTGCCATGTGGCTCTGTGGCGGTACCTCTGTTTTCCCTTAACGATCCGATACCGACAGCCGGCAAAGAGTTTTCCTATTCGCTTCGCCTTGGTTTTTCTTCGGAGTCATCTCCTGGGAGTCGTCAGTCAGTCAGCTGACTCCTTGGATCTTTCACGATCTCGTTTGATCTGGGCCCAGCCCTAACCCTAACCCTATAACCGAATTGATAAATAGTTTCTTGGGTTTCTTGTTCTGTTTTTTCATTGATTTTTTATGGGTTCGCTCTTGGTTGAGGCATCAAATTATAGGCCAAAAACTTGTAGATCGATGCATGGAAAGTGTTTAGTCATTTCCGATAAACGAGATTAGTTCGATCCGGCGATCTAGTTAAGGGAAATCTGTATCTGTGGGATGATTTTGTTTGGGTTTTGTTGTTTTGTGGATCAGCTCGATAAGCTACCAGATGGTTTTCTGAAGGTGTGAAGATCTTCTTGGGTGAGTTTTAATATTCAAAGATGGGAGATTGAAGATCTTAGACTGATCTGCTGTTGGGATTTTAATTTTGTTTATTTTTTAAGCCTTAAACTATTTTATTGACAAATAAACTTGGAGATCATGTTGTGAAGATTTTGCTTTAATCCATTAAACAGATAAGAGGGAATGATATCATGATTTTAATGGTTAAACATAAGATTGCTCTTTGTTTTTATTGGTATTTAAATTCTATCAAGTAAATGTGTGAAGATTGAATAACTAAGAAAGGAAGTCAACTTCGGGAACATGAAGTCTTAACTTGGTGAAATTAAAATAATCAAGTTTAATCTTAAAATATACTTTATTTTCTTTTATTTTTCTGTATTTACATCTTTTTTATCAGATGGCTGATCTGACATTTGACAGTAGAGGTGTTAACATCCGTTCGGACAGTCCAGATTTGATCGGAAATTGGTTTAATTTCAGGGGCCAGAGATCGATCACAGCAATTGGAAAATTCTGGCGGATACTTTTCCTCCTCAGAACCGTTGACAGCATCGATTGGCAGGCGATCCTAAGCCGATTATGTTGCAGCTTCAGTTTGGATATCCATTCAGCCTCTTCGAAGGCCGTCACATGTTGCAGAGGATCTAATAGGATTTACGACCTATTCGCAGAAGGGCGGGCACTTGAAGAGCCCCTCTCCTCTGGCCATTCAGACCAACTGTTGTTGACACAACAAGAAATTCGAGACCCAAAAAAGTTGAATAGAATATCTCCTGGCTTAAGTAGAACCAAAACTGGAGTACGTCAGTTAGATGGAAAAAAGATGCTATACAAATAAGTAGTTCTTTATAAAACCTTTCAAATGGCTACTGGATTTTATTATATTTTTCGGAACAAACTCGATACCCTCTTGACATGGCTTCAAGCATGCTAAACATATCAGTCAAGGTTCGTAAAAGCAAAGATTTTTTTGGAAATATCAAAAATAAATAACGTACTTCTTGTAAATTTAACATATAAGTTCTGCTTCATTTAACCAAAACAATTGTAATTTTAATAATTTAATAAAATATTATTTCTCCAGCTCATTTAATCTGTAGGTATTGTAACCACTTCAACTGATTCAATCACGTCCAACTCATTAGTTAAACATCGGTTTGCACTTGTCAAACATTTCAAAGCTTTTTGCATCGCATCTGTCAATGGCAAATTGGCAACTGACAAAAATTTCGATTCGGTTTTTGGTTTCAGTTCGTTTCATCTGCGTTTTGTGGCCAACTGAATTTGATAATCCGAAAACCAATTCAATTTGGCTATTGTTTCGCCATTGACCATTTTGGGAGAAATGCCAGTGCCAAAATACAATAACCGAGAAGTGCGTGTGTCAAAATGTTGGGGCACCGACAACTCGGAAATGTGTCAAATCGATAATTGGCAAAACATCAGTTGGTTCAGAGCACCAAAGGGGGGAGATGGGTGTGTGTGAGTGCGAGTGTGATTCCCAGGACCACAGGACGACACTTGGAGACTCGAGGAATCGAGGCAACAGTTGACAACACTCACTGGCCATTTCTGGAGTGACCAGAAACTGAGATTTCGGCAAAGGATGAGGACTGAAGGAGAGACCCCACTACAACATAAATCGAATTATGTGAGGAGGTACTTAAGTGTCCTTTTCGGTCTCCAGCAAGTATGTGTGTGTGAGTGTGTGTGCACTTTAAATTTTGTCTCCACATCCGAGTCTCTACTTCATTTGTCTAATTCCATCGTAGGTTTCGAAAAGTAGGAGACCGGCACGCACTCCTTGCACAAATGAAAGTAAATCCTTGGCCTAAGCCCGGCGCACACAGTGTGCGAGTGTGTGTGTGTGGGATAATCTGCATTTGAATAAGAGCATTTTAGTGTTTTTTCAACTATATATATGTCCTCCACTCAGTCTCTGTCCGCAGGAGTGTGTGCGTGTGCCAGAGAGCCTGTGCGTCTGTGTGACACACCCATGTGTTGGCAGGCCATCAGCCTTTTTGCTGTTTTCGTTTCTTTTTTTTATCCTTGTCTTGGACAGGATACTCTGCTTGAAGAAGCTTTTCTCGAGAGTCAATCAAGTTAAATTTTGGATTATAAAGAATGAAAGTAAAATAAAATCTTATATTATTGCTAGATGATTTTCAAAGCTCGTAAGTATCATAAGATCTGAACTGTTATTGCTTTAAATTTGTCTTCAAATAGTAAAGAAACAACTGTGCTAAATATTTATTAAATAATATTAACCCTTAATTTTATTTTTAATATTTTAAAAGAGCATTTCCCCTTCACATTTTCAAATCAAAAAAACCCTTCTTTGTCGCTCTGCCTGTCCTATAATTTGAGTTTGTGCATTTGTCCCCACTCAAGTAATCTTTTTTCCGTACATTTGCTTGGGCAGTTGTCTCTGCCGTTTGCCAAAAGTTCGGCCCAAACATAACCAGAGGACCAAACTGGAAGGATACTCGGCTTGCCTCCCCTTTCTGCTCCCTCTCCCAGTCTCGCATTTTCTCCGCTTTAAAATTATCGATTTTCTGCGTAATTTTTTGTGGGTATCTCCCAGCTGGGAAGCAATCCAAACGGAGCTTCTCGTGTCATGCGAATGGGATCTGACAATGTGGGAAATTAATATAATTTGCCTGATTTGCCACTGTCTGAAGTTCTCAGTGTCTGGCGCAAGATTGGAAATGTTCCTCTGCGAAATCAAAATCAATTTTAACGATTTCTGGTGTCGGCAAGAAGAGAGAGACGAAAAAAAAGGAAAACAGCGCAAGGAAAACTTCTGTCAACTGTTTGGGGGGCCTGATAAGGGAGAGCATGAGGATGACTTTTCTTCCCCTTGGAGCAGAAGATTAAACTAATTGATAAAAATGTTGCACGTTGCCGGGAGGGAATGGGGGTGGGACTGGCAATGGGATTTTGTGGGTGTGTTGGGAGTTTGTTTTTCAGTCGGTTGTTCTTTTGTAATTTATGTAAAGTAGAAAACAACGTGTAGGTCGCAATTTGTTGTGTGCCCGGGTCACACTTCCCACTCTCCACGCTTCGGTTTGTATTTTTCTAAGGCCAATCCCTGGCAACGCCGCATGTCTTGACTTTTAAATCCAAATGTATTAAATTTCGCCCCAACTGAAAAGAAGAGTCATGGCCATGGCTCTCTACATTGTTGGCTTCCGCTGAAAGCGATGATGATGATGGCTATGGCGATGGTAATAATAATGACGTCGGTGGTACAGGTAAAGTGCCATTGGCATTGCCATAAATGTGCCATATATGTACGCTTTCAGCTCTCTCTCTGCTGCTCTGATGCTTTGGCATCTGGCATGGCAGCAATTATTCAACAAAAGCTACTGACAATTATGGCACACCAGCCATACATACCACCAAAGAATGCCATATCCTTCCACCAACCGCCCCGAGTGCCCCATCCAAAACATAGCTCAAACGATGGTGCTGACTGATGTTGGGTGGACTTGTAAGATTGTAAGTTTATGGAGGTTACACAACATGGAGATATGTATTAGTTTATTTTAGTATTAATCAGTTAAAAAATAAAATATTCACATTTATCCCAATTTTTATAAATTTAAAATCGATTAAAGTATCTCTCAAATGTCACTCCACGTAACCTTTTAAATATTTTCAACTCAAAGATATTGTTTCAGCTGTTTTTTTCTGGAGTCGTTCTCAGCCTTCATTAGTTCTTGATCGGAATAGAAAATCAGGCGAATTCCATGCGGGCTCCCCTAAGATATTTCATTCGATAATTAAGTGTAACATTTATTCGAAGTCACCCATGCTGGTAGTCCCGGAGAACTGCTCACCCTGCCCTCGGAGGGGGAGAGAGGGCGAGTTGCTTGAAGAACGAGACAGCCACATATGCAAACACACACCTGGCTGTTAGATTTAGATGGTAAGACCGAAGTAACAACAAGGACGAGGCAGAGGAGAAGGACCCGGGATCGGGACGCAGAGAGAGCGGGCACATCTGGCACATATAACCACCGAAAACCCCCCTTTAACCCCTTCTGGCTCTCTCCCCAGATTGTCTGCGTATGCAAAAATATAATTTAACACACATTTGCGCAATTAGATTCATTCGTGCAGGATGAGTGGGAACGGTGCAAAAGGAGGCTGGGAAAAAGAGAAGTAGTCGACTGACATACAAATGAATATCTATGAGTGCTGCTGGGAAAATGTACAGGCAAGGCCAGGTAAATAGCTATGGGAAAGTGTAAATAAATATTTAGTAAGTTATTAAAATTGCATAATTTAAAAATGATGAAAATTATGAAATGGAATATAAAATATGCTAAACTTGAAACATCTACTATATTTAAGAGAATCTACAACCGCTAAACTTATATTACAAGCTTAATCGAAACATATTTAAACGTTACTATTTTCTATAAATATAATATTAAATATTGCACCTAAAATTATCTACAATTTGTTAACAATTTGTTCCAACTAAGAATTCAACTCCAACTGTAAGAGACTCCTTCCCGGATGCGAGTGTGTGGGATTGCATGTGTGTAAATGTCACAATTTGAATACATAAAATGCAAATAACGACACCGACAGGACCCAGGGACCCAAGGACTCGGTAGTCTACCTTCCCCGTTCGCCATACCTCAACTCCTTTGCAGATTCCTTGGCTAAAAAAGGAATATAAATTGCTTCCAATGCAGAGACATCTATTAAAAGGACATAAAAAAGCATAAAAGCGGAAATGATGTATGGAGGGCGGGCAGGCGGGCAGGCAGGCGGCATCACACCCAAGGACTCTTTCGCATCCTCCACCCTTGCCAATTTAGCGAAAAGGAAAGTAGAATTCCGACCGAAAGGAGGCTGCTGCTCCTGCCGACGACGACGACGACCTGTTGCCCCACATATTTTTGGCAGTGCTAATTTAAGCAATGCAGGTAAGTCAGACCCTGCTCCTGTTCCTGCCGCACGACGCCCGCCGCCCGGTGCCTCCTGCCCGCAGAAATAATAAAATTTACACACTTGCAAATGCTGGCTGCTAGTCCCTGGATTTCCTCCTTTTTTGCAGGTCCTTCTGCATGAAATATGCTGGGGCAGAAAATGCTTACAAGTGTAAACCACAGCCTGGGCACATGTAGACCTGTCAAGGTTCCTGCGGGGAAGGAGCGTGCAGCGGAGGCGGAGGCGTGTCCCTGCCTCTCTCTCTCTGTAATTGTTTTTTATAAAATTTAATTTATGGCATTTTTGCACAGGCTGGCAAAAGGGGTGGCGGCGGCGTTGGCGGCGGTTATGAAATTGAGGTGTACTGCACTTGAAACTTTTCCAGAATATTTTTTCACCGTGTGTGTGCCAGCATGTGTGTAGGGGTGTGTGTGTGGTATTAAAATTTATTTGTATGACATTTTCTATATGCACAGGGAAAAGCAAAAAGGACAGCCCTACGCAGCATTTCCCAAAGGAGAGCGAGCGAGAGCATTGTGACAAATTTAACGCCCTGCACATCAAAAACTAAAAGCTACCTAACAAAAAATGTACAAAAAAATATACAAATCGACTGGCAGAATCAGGGCAGAGGTGTGAAAGAGAGAGGGGAGACGGGATGAAAAGAGACAGGCTTAACTACGGTCACATCCAGGCTTTGCCCTCGTATTACAATTGACATGATTTTAATGGCGTTTCGCATTGAATTGTTCAAATTGGAAGGAGCAGACTTAATGGATTTAAAGCTCTTCACATATTTATTTGGCGAAAACAAATATGTCGCCCTCTAGTAAAAATTGTACATTTTACAAAATATATATAAACGTAGAGATTCAGGATAAAGTGTGACGTGTGTGCAGGCCTTTTTACTATATTTAATATATCAGCAGATTTTAGCTTTAAATTCTTTAAAGTCTTACAGTCTGCTTACAGCCTCTTATTTCAATATTTTCTGAGCTAGAAAATCCTACTAATTACTTAGCCATAAACAACCTAAATTCTTAAAGATAAACATTTTGTTTTACCCTTTTTGTAATGAAGGATAAATATTAAAGGATTTTGTGCAATTATAGTCCAGATAGCTTTCGAATTTTTAATTTCATTTTTGTACTCCTTTTTTTCCGTTTCCTTTCTCTCGTCCTCATCCTGTATTTTTTTGCCTCCTTTCCGAGCCCAACTTAACCTAGACCATGCCATCATTTGTTGTGGTCGGTAGAGTAACAATAAAAAAAAAAGTAGAAGGAAATAAATGAAATCTAATTGCCCTGCTCTGCGCCTCCCACCGCGTTTTTTCTTCCCTTCCGGAATATTTTAATTAATTTCCCTCAGAGCCCCCAACCATTTATTTTCAGCTGCCTTCCTCCTGTTGGGAAAATTTGATTTCTAATTGCTCTGTCGCCTGTGTTTCAGTTAAGAGGAGAAAATGCTGAAAAACAGGGGGGAGGAAGGCAGAAAAAGTTCTTTCATGTTATTTATTCACTTTGATTATGGCAGAAAAATGTTGACGGCATGCCATCGCTCGGTTGCCATTTCAATTGTTTCCATGACAGAGGAGGGAAAGGGTGACAGCCCTATTTGCCACAGCCCTGGCAACCCTAAAACACACAAGAAAATCGGGGGGAATTCACTCTATTGTATCCTCATAAAATGTTGTCTATAGAAAGAGGCTTAAAACAATTTAAAATGTGCTTTTGTGAAGGTGTACATTTGTCTTAGTATATGTCTTGTCTTATAAATCAAATATAGTCCCTTAATTTTTCTTTCAGTGCAGTTATCTAACAATTGTTAAGGGAAAAAGCGGAAGGGGCAAATTATTGGGACACACGCACCTTGGGGGCTGAAATCAAAGTCGGATGCTATGCCCGCAAAACAGCCGAGAGGCACTTTAATGCTCAGGTTAAGTCACTTTTACCTCCACCTCCCCCCCCTTCCGACAGCCCACTTTCACCGCCCATTTCGCCCACAATTTTCCACCCGGCGCCCAACATCCTTGCTGCATATTTGCGGTTGCAAAACTGCTGCCTTGCTTTCAACTTCGGCGCTTTGCTTGGGTTTGGGTTTGGGTAAACTATTTCAGTTCAAGCGAGCATAAAACTGAAACTCGCCCCGGTAAGTGTGTCAAAAATTGAAGAAGCAACTGTAAAAATCCGCACACTCGACGGAAGATACGGGCTGGAGAACATGAAATCTTGAGATACTCGTACTTGCGGATGATGTACTCAAAGGGAAATGTTCAAACAAGCGAGTAAACCATGAAACATTGATGATATAGCTGCTGTATTTTAAGCAGAGCTGAATATTATTCCTATAAAAATAGGTTGAATATAACCATCTATATAAACTTAGGACATAATAATTTATTTAATTTTAATTGTATTTTTTATTGTATGAATTCTCAATAAGAAATCGTCAACATTAACACTTTAAAACCACACAAAAGTTCCGATAAAATACCCCCATATAATTTCATATGATATGATTTTATAAAACGACATTCATTTCTGTTTATGAATTCTATGATACCTCAATATCATAACGATATCTATCAAACCGCCGCCATATCTTGGCTCATCAACGCCGAAATTGCGTTACCTTTCATATTAAAGCCGCATAAAGTGTTTCCATCCATAAAACCCAGCCCAAACAAGACTTTAATGGGCGTTAAGATAGCGCTTCTCCCACATAAAAAAGAACGATATGAAAATAAAAACTTGCAACAGATGAAATTGCCAAATAAATATGAAGGAATTTCGAAAACATGTGCACAATCAGGAGGAGGAGAGGAAAATAGCTGGAAAAATAACAACAATGCCCGGCATTGACACCGAAAAATTGCTCAGCGAAAAGTAAGTCACGGGGAATGCATCGCAAAAAAAAAGACGAGGAAAATAGGAAAATCAGAAGAGGAAGAACGCCAGAAAGCATAACAGAAGCCAAGGAAAATCGCAGAAAAAAGGCGGAGCGCAAACACTGAGCTTTAAAAGTCTGACCACATATATATTTTTGGTTATTTGTATCTCTAAAGTGCTTCTAAAATATCTATTAAAACAAAAAACCCCAAAATAAGCTCTCTATTGATTAGCCAGCAATTAATTAAAATTTATTTTAGTTTAAGCCATAAAAAAAAAAAACAACAGACACAAATTGGAGTTCCAAAAAATGTGTCACCCACGCACCCAGAGAAATGGGAGAGAAGGAAAGTCGGAGAGAGAGAGAGAGCGGGAGAGAATTTCCCAAACTGACCCAGTGAGGAAAATGAGAGTGAGCCACTGAGAGAGCTGAGAAACGGAGAGAGTTGTGCCGTGGTGAGTTCTGACGTCTGCAAAGCGCCCGAGAAAACTCACCACGGGCAACAGCTGTCGCTGTTCT
Source organism: Drosophila punjabiensis (assembly GCA_008042585.1). Classification (NCBI taxonomy): domain Eukaryota; kingdom Metazoa; phylum Arthropoda; class Insecta; order Diptera; family Drosophilidae; genus Drosophila; species Drosophila punjabiensis. The sequence goes on along the minus strand of VNJR01011474.1, from coordinate 19,957 downwards.
CTCGAAAATCTTACCTACAAACAGAAATACTCACACACACCAGTGCGAATGGAAAATAAGGAAAAACACTGAAAGGACTGCCACAGTTTTCCTCGCTCTCTGCATCTCACGCGGTGCATTGTTCGACTGACTTCACTTTTGAGGGTTTCCTCGGCCGTCTCTAAACATTTTTCGTATTTCGAATATACTCCAACGGCTACCCCATTGTCTCAGCGCTGATTTAATGAGTTTTCCCTATTTCGGCGTGAAATCCTGCGGCGCTCCTCCAGTCACTTTCACGCTGCGCCTTAGGGCATTATGGTAGCCGTCAAACTCGCACCTTCCAATGCGAATCGCAACCGATCGGACTGAATCGACTCGTTTCGAGTCACACTTCACGGGTGCTGGACAGGACATGCACTAGGAAAAAATTTTATGAAAAAAAATTAATTGTCAGAAGAATTTTTAAGCTAAAAACTCCATATTTGGTATATTCTAAACACATTTGATTTGTATATACCTTGGTTTTCCTTTGTGCTATATAAGATCAAAATACCTTGTAAAGATATTATTTAACATTATATTTATACATCTTAAGAAATATTCCTTGTGGATTACAGTCCATTTTTCAAATGGATCAAACTTAAATTTAAAGTTTCTATAATTCCTTGAATAAAGAATAAATTGTAGCTTCCAAAAAAAGTTCTACGAAATAATGGTTTGATTGCCTTGAAGCTAAGAAATTTGTTCTCTAATTTTCTAAGAAAATATATGTTTTGTTTCGAGTGCACTCACACACTATAATGCTCGCTGTCGCAAGGACTCACACAGAGGACAGCAAGGAGTCCAACAATGCCAGAGTGCCATCTTGATTGACAGTTAAATGTCAAGCTAAACAGTGTGAAATCTCCAGGATTGAGGACAAAGGCAGCACTGATTGCTAGGCGCATTGCCAAATGCCTTCGTATTGTTTTCCCACCCCGCACCACCCCGCCTCCTGCCTGCAGGAGCAACCAGCTAGCAGAGCCTTTTGTTTCGATCGCAATTTTCACGAGAACGAGAGAGAGAGAGCGGAAAAATCAAGCCCAAAGGTGCAGGCCACCATATAGCCATGGACCAGCCATAAAAAAACCAACTGTCCAACAAGCAAAGTTAGATTGAATCGTTAGGAAATTGACACTTTCTCCTCAGTCGTCAGTCCTCAGTCCTCAGTCCCTTCGTCCCCTCGAGGGGTGCGGGTATTCGAAATTTATGAAATTCGAGTAGCCGCTAGTTATGAAGAAAACGCTACCCGAGAATTGTCCCGACATCGAAAATTGCTGGGTGATTTGTGGGGCAGGATAACGAGGGTTTCGGCGGGGCAAGGGAGCGAGGGGAATGCTTTGACAGCAGGCACAGACCAAAAGTCAGACTTAAAACTCCAGAGAGCTCGGAGCGGAAATGAGAAGATTATAGAGCAGCGATTGCTGAATAAATTCATATTGTTATGGATAGAATTTCACTTTTCACTTTTCACTTTCAATTGTTATCAAGCGGCTCACAGGACTCCTTTAAGATGAGGACAATACAAAAAGTGTCAAATTTGCGATAAGATCTGTATTTATGATTCTATCAAAAATTGCACACAGTTTTATAAAGTCTAAGGTCTTGATAAACGCAAAGATTAATATCTCAAATTTACAGATTTTCATTTGTTTAAGATAAATCCGTGCTATAGAAAATATTTGTAAATTAATGAATTCATAGTTCAAGCATCCATGCACAATGCATTTTTCCCCTCATTTTTATATAAATACTTTAGTTATATTTATTTTCTTAAATTTGTACTAAAAGCAACTAATATATACTATCTATCTACGTTATCCTTTGATCCCATATCTCCTATTTAACCTGGTATCCTAGTTCATCTCAACGCATAACGAACTTTCCCATGCTAGCATACTTTTTAGAATCTCTATTGATCTTCCCAGGATTTTTCCCACTACTGATAGAGGATATATGTATGTAGTTCCCTCTCTTAAGGACAGTTGCAAGTGCTAATCCAACTTGTAGACATCTTGAGAGTTAACCATCTCATCTTCATCTGCTTAGCCTACTTTCTCCTTTTTGTCCCTGCAAATCCAAGCCACTTTGTTGGGTAAACAGAGGCAAATTCTCAACACTTTTATCTGAGATTGAAGGGGACACATAAACAACCTTTGCGAGGAAGCGGGGCATTCAAGTATCCGTGTACTCCTCCGTATCTCTTGGAATCGCACTGCAAAGTCCGGCCCCGGGGCTGTCATCTCGATGGAGATATTATCTAATTCCATATTCCCACCCCCGGGCCCTCCTGCTTCCTTTCGTCCTGCGGAGTAAAGCAGATCTCAATGCAAAATCCAATAGTCATGCACACATACAATCCACAATTGAAGAAGATTGAGGGGATTGAGGAATTGAAAGGAGACTCCAAGGTAAACACTTGCGGATGTTCGAGATTAGTTGTGGTGGTGGTCCAGTTCGCCAGTGTCCTTCTGTATTTGCTTTAAAAGGACATTTCACAGCCATCGGCAATTCATCTTGTCCTTTCTTTGCCCCGGCAAAGGAAATAAAAAATTTGTTTGTCAGCTCGCCAGCCGATTCCCAAATGTCTTTATGAGCCTTGTGCATTGTCCTTTTTTCCTTTACTTTTCCATTTTTCCGCTGGAGCGGAAGCAGGAAGCACTAACATGTAGGTAAATGTCAAGTCAGCCCAGTTGGTTGCATTTTTCTCGTATTTTTTGTGTCCATCGATTGTTTACATTTCGGCGTATTTTGACAACTAAATTGGTGGGCGAAGGACTTCATCTCGTTTTCCACTCTCCAGTTCCCACCCAAGGTGAGCCACCCAGCCAGCCTGCCGTTCCTTATAAATTAAATGTCAACCCCTCGCCCTTCCGATGATTTCAGCTGAGGCCACATGTTCGATTTCCGGCTGCCACCTTTTCATAACCCACAGAACTGTGGCCAGGACTTGTATGTGAACTGAACTGAACTGGACTCGACTGGATGTGGATGTGGACCGTCTTGAAGGTCGACCGGGCAATTACTTGGCTCAGAACCCAACTGCTGCAATTCCAGCTACTGCTTTTTCCTCCACGCTTCCTTTTTCGACTCGTCGTCCTTGGCTTGTGCAATTTTCTTTGGGCACAACTGTCATTATGGACTTTGGTCAGGCAACATTCAAGATTTGTTGCAATATATTTGCCAAGGCTGGCGGAAGGGGTGGGGGAAACCGCAGCCTCCTCCTGGGCCTGGCATGTGGAAAGATATTTTCCAATAAAAATTGGGTTAGTTGAGGAATTTTCGTATTTTTAATATTATTTAGGTTGGGTTTATGGCTTCAACTTTTTAAAACTAAAGACCTTTTTAAGAGAACTTTATTTTTGATAAAGGTTTCTAAAAGCTGTGACTTTTAAGTAAACAGAGAGTTACTTTATGGTCTTAAAGTGGCTTTTCAATGTTATCAAGACTGCAATAGTCTCATCATATATCCTTAAATATAATATCCTAAGAGTAGTCTGCAAATTTCCATTTCGAATGCGACTTTTCTTAAAGTCCAACTTGTCAAAAGAAAGACATCAAATCAGTTGACAGCTGCGCCGTGATGTGTGTCAGCTAAGTGTCACTATATTCTATTAGACATTTTTTACAAGTGTATTTAGAGATTAAGGGGACCAGCAGGAGCAGAAGCAGCAGCATCCAGCATATCCCCCTCTCGGTCCAAATGACAGACACTTTTTATCCTGTCTGTTATCTTTGGGATACGAATACTCGGACTTGTAGTTGGACAGATAGCCTAGGAAAATTTTTAGCTTTAGTTTGCTGCTAATGAGCAATTCATGTCAATTGCTAATTAGTGCGCTGAAGATTCCTATCCGCCTGTCTGAGCTGCCCGAAATGCCTCACTGACTGACTTATCCGGCTATCTGGCCATTTTTATGGCCCAAAGAAGCTCCACGACTGCGAGACACAATGGCCGAGAAATTAGCAAACCCATGGCAAGATAAGTCAATTAGGTTTGGCTTTATAGCTGCTGCTAGTGAAAACAAAAGGACCAGAAAAAAGACTGGCCGAAGGAAGCCCGGCCCGGAGCATGGCAAGGAGAGTCGAAGGAAAACCAAATCAAATAAAATGAGGCCAAAATAAAGGCAACAATTAATAAACGCAAACAGAGTGAAAGAGAAACGACAAACGAGGACGAGCCAAAGCTGCCCGAAAAGGATAGGATAGGGAGGATGTCTGATTTCTGTGGGTGTGGGGATAAGAAGGATGGCATTGAGTGGGTCTGCCGGGTGGGTGGAAGGACAACCTGGGGGTCGCCTGGGTGGCTCTGACGTGTATGGGCAATTTAAGCTGGCATCGGACAAGCAACTGACAGGAGGCAACCGAGTCTGATGCTCTTGTTACCGAGACTGAGTCCTGCGGCCCCCAGAGACGCAATTGTTACATTTAATTGTGATTTTTGTCCTGGATAGAAGGAGAAAGAACGATAGGGAGGTGCCCCCTGCCACACCTCTGACTACATTGAGCGGAATCGAAGGTGGTTTTATGTATTTAAGTAAAGATTTACTAGTTAATTTCTATAAAAGTGGATGGAAAACATTTTTTTTTTTTAGAAAAACAGTGCTATGAAAAATTAACAGTGCACGAAATATATATCTTCAAGCATTTTGCTTAGATTTCTTTCATGAGTTTAATGACAAAAGAGTGTTGATTAGCTTATGCATTTTTCTCAGTGTCCACGTAAAGCTGCTTGGGCGCCATAAAATATGCAACCGCCTTTTTTTCCAAGCTCTCCCCCTTGGCTTTGAGTGAAAGTAATCCGAAATGCTGTCATTAGGCCGAGTCCAGAGCACAGAGCCACAATTAAGATTGACTTGAAAGCCGTCCAGGCGTCAGGCTAATACCACGGCAAGGACATCCTCCACTATATCCAGCAGCAAACCAATCCAATCTTCAGCCTGAGAGTTATGGCTTTGTCGAAAAGTGGACTCCGCTCTTCGCCCAGACTCCCGTTTTATCTTGTGGGTCATTTCTCATAATTTTCCACAGCTCGAGAATTATTGCAAAAGTTAATATTAATGACGTTGATGAAAATCTTGTCATTCGTGTGACCAAAAAAAAAAAAAAGAAAGCGAAAGAAACCTTCGTTATGGAGCACATAAATAAAGGAGCTGCGACCAGGACCACGGACAAAAGCCAGAAGCGTTCACCAAATTGATAACCACCAAAAAAAAAAGAAGAAGACCGGCGAAGAAATATTCCTCCTTGGTTGCATGTGCCGCTCCGCCACCACACAAAGGAAAAGCGAGCCACAAAAACCTCGTCCTTGCCGCCATTTACATTTGAAAGAGCCTGCGAAAGCCCGAAGGTGAGGAAAATGAGGGTCACACTGGCAGAAAATAGAAATATCTTATGTGTAATAAGGAAATATTGATTAATGCTTATCAATATATTATATTTTAGCGGGTGATTCACTTTAAAGTAAATTAATTTATCAATATTCCTTGAATTTTATTTCTTTCCTATTAAGTTTAATTTAAGGTTCAGTGTGACCTAGCAGCCAAAACTATGGTAAAAACTAAGATATTTTTTTGAATAGTTTTATTTTCTATACACTTTTTATGTCTATTTTATATTCTGACTTTTTCTTATTCTAATATTTCTTCAAAAACAGACCAAATTCATAGTTTACTATTATAAAACAAACATGGCAACATTTTCCCTCTGTGCAGGAGGCTTATTAGACTTGGCTGCTGTTCGTGGCGCTGCTGCTGCTGCTGTGCTGGTGATATAATTTTAATAACTTACATAATATATTCTTTTGTGTGGCCAAGCCACATAATTGTTAGAAACATTAGGCAAATCATTAGCCCAGCACGAATGTGGGTGGCGGCCGTTCGGGCGGCTGACGCAATTTGCTAGAAATGTTTTTGTGTTTGCTTTCGCTGGCGACAAAAATATCCGTAGCCACATACCCATGGATATGGGTAAGCTTTCCAGCCAGCTCAGGAAAAATTACTCACAGATAAAGTGGCTGCCCAGGGCAGCTGTTTTTCTTGGGAATTAGTCGTGGAAGACGGAGTGTTCCATCAAGGTTACTTCGCCAAGGCAGTCGCTTTTCAATTTCACTGCGGTGATCCATCAATATAAATTCAATTCAAACAAATATTAAACAATCCGAATAAAGCAAAGCAGAGGTTAAAAAAATCAGGAACAATAGGAGTAGGAAACCATTATAAATTAACCCTTGGAATATATTTTTGATGGATGATTTTCCTTGAGGAATATCTGAAATTCCTCGAGGCAGAAGGAGCAGGTAAGATGTCCTGAGGCTTGAAAACTGTAGCATAATGAACAATATGTAATTCTATTTAACTTTAAAATATTTAAATAAATATATATTAACAAAACCATATTCATGAAATTAAGAACTTTAAATTACTTAAATAATATATATATTTATATTTAAGACACACTTATCCGAACGTAACCCAAACTTGCGTAACTTCAAAAGCAAACAAATCGGCCTAAATCCACACACACACGCACAAGGACTAACACTGGTCCCAAACAAAGGACCCATAATGCGGATCCATAATCATTATCATTAACCTGATGGGAGAGACAGTTTTTTGGCTGGCGAAAAAGAAGTCATGAAGCCACAGGAATTGCTACATGAGGCGCAAACAAAACAGTTTAATTAAAATTATTATTGTAATTTAATGGAATGTGAGGAATTATTATTTTTATGCGGAGCCCGCTGCCGCAGCAGGAGCGAAGGGACGTGGAAACCGGCAAAAGGACCTCCTCCGCACACACACATGCACACGGCATAAAAATAAATTACGTTTGTATGAAGATTGGCGCTGGCCCATGCACATCATATATTTTCATTATCAAAACAGAGACAGCGGCGAAGTCGCCGCTCGACGGCTGCGGCGGGGGTGCGGCCGGCGGGGCTATATCTCCGATTCGGCGGCAAAAAAATAAAGGATATACGAAGGAAGGACGAACCGAAAACAAAAAATATAAAAGAAAATACGAACCAACGCCAGCTGTTTGATGCGATTAGATGAGGCGAGAGAATAGCAGTTTCCCAGCATCCGTTCAGGCAGAGCGAATTTCCCTTTCGACACGCTCTCCGCAGAGAGTCAACGCTACCCGCTCTCTCGCCGGAGAATTTCCCGACTGTGCAGAGCCGAAAGGCTCAGGTTTTCCAGCCCGCTTCGGGGCGGACTCGGCTCCTCGGAGCTCGGCCGCTCGTGTTCTCTATTTAAAAGAGAAGTTGCGCACGTTGCGGCAGTCAGTCGAAAATCAGCCAACGTGCGCGTTACATTACGAACCGGATACTGTCGGCGCTGCACAGCTCTCGAGCCTCACAGAAATAAAGAAAAAAAAAAAACACAAGAAATTGGGTTCAGCCGAAAAAGTGATAATAGAATTCGCGCCCGCAGCTAAATTAAAATTCATCAGAGGTTCCTACAGACGCGACGCGAGTTTCGAAACGCGAGCCCGGAATAATCCAACCAAATTCGAATTAAGAAACGAAAGCCAAACGGAGAACGAATAGGAAAATTTAAATTTTAAAACCTACGCCAAAGTGCTATAAAATGTGCCGGGTGTAAGAAGAGAAAGAGAACATAATTAACTAACGAAGGAAAATTGGGAAAATCTGGCCTGAAGCTGAGGAAGCACAAGCCGAAAATATGTGCGCAGACTTTTCCTTGGCCAGTCAGTGGAATTGATTTTCTTTTCGTTTCTCCCACAATCCCACAACAACTTCCCTCCTCCGCACCTTTTCTGGTCCAAAGAGTTCCATTGGCCACCATGATCTACTATACGCTACTACTTCTCCTCGTCCTGCCCGCGGTCCTGGCCCAGGATCAGCAGCAGCAGCAGCAGCAGCACACCACGGAGTCCCTGTCGAGCAAGCACCAGCAGCAGTCGCACTCCAATGCCATAATGGGCGAGGCCGGCGTCTCCAACACCCAGTTGATGCAGCCTGCGACCCCAGCGAGGACTCTGCGTCCCCTCAGCTCCGGGTCTGGCGGGGACCAGTCGCTGTACGACGCCCCCGATGACTGCCATTTCATGCCGGCCGCAGGCCTGGATCAGCCGGAGATAGCGCTCACCTGCAACCTGCGGACGGTGAACAGCGAGTTCGACACGACGAACTTCAGTGTGATTCCTGCGGAGCACACCGTGGCGCTGCACATCCTTTGCAACGACGAGATTATGGCCAAGAGCCGGCTGGAGGCCCAGTCCTTTGCCCACTTGGCCAGGCTCCAGCAGCTGTCCATCCAGTACTGCAAGCTGGGGCGCCTGGGTCGCCAGGTGCTCGATGGCCTCGAGCAGCTGAGGAATCTCACGCTGCGCACCCACAACATCCTGTGGCCAGCTCTGAACTTCGAGATTGAGGCGGACGCCTTCTCGGTGACCCGGAGGCTGGAGCGCCTGGACCTGAGCTCGAACAACATTTGGTCCCTGCCGGACAACATCTTCTGCACTCTGTCCGAGCTGTCGGCTCTGAACATGAGTGAGAATCGCCTGCAGGATGTCAACGAGCTGGGCTTTCGGGATCGCAGCAAGGAGGCCACCCCGAGTGGCTCCACCGAGTCCAGTTCCACAACCGAATCGGCAAAGAAAACTGGCAGCAGCAGCAGTAGCGCCAGCAGTTGTTCCTTGGACCTGGAGTACCTGGATGTGAGCCACAATGACTTTGTTGTCCTGCCAGCCAATGGCTTTGGCACTCTGAGGCGCCTGCGAGTCCTGTCGGTGAATAACAATGGCATCTCGATGATAGCCGACAAGGCGCTCAGTGGCCTGAAGAACCTGCAGATCCTTAATCTGAGCTCCAACAAAATCGTGGCCCTGCCCACGGAGCTGTTCGCTGAGCAGGCCAAGGTCATCCAGGAGGTGTACCTGCAGAACAACTCGATTAGTGTCCTGAATCCGCAGCTCTTCTCGAACCTGGACCAGTTGCAGGCCCTGGATCTGTCGATGAACCAGATAACCTCCACGTGGATCGACAAGAACACCTTCGTGGGCCTGATCCGCCTGGTCCTGCTGAATCTCTCGCACAACAAGCTGACCAAGCTGGAGCCGGAGATCTTCAGTGACCTGTACACTCTGCAGATCCTGAATCTGCGCCACAACCAGCTGGAAAACATAGCAGCCGACACCTTTGCCCCGATGAACAACCTGCACACGCTGCTCCTGTCCCACAACAAGCTGAAGTATCTGGACGCATATGCCCTGAACGGCCTTTATGTCCTGTCGCTGCTCTCGCTGGACAACAATGCGCTGATTGGCGTGCATCCGGACGCCTTCCGCAACTGCAGTGCCCTGCAGGACCTCAATCTGAATGGCAATCAGCTGAAGACCGTCCCGCTGGCCCTGCGGAACATGCGACACCTGAGGACCGTGGACCTGGGCGAGAACATGATAACCGTGATGGAGGATAGTGCCTTCAAGGGGCTGGGAAATCTCTACGGCCTCCGCCTGATTGGCAACTATCTGGAGAACATCACGATGAACACGTTCAGGGATCTGCCCAGCTTGCAGATCCTGAATCTGGCCAGGAACCGCATAGCCGTTGTGGAGCCCGGTGCCTTCGAGATGACCTCGAGCATTCAGGCCATCCGCCTGGACGGCAATGACTTGAATGACATCAACGGCTTGTTCAGCAACATGCCCTCCCTGCTCTGGCTGAACATCTCCGACAACCGCTTGGAGACCTTCGACTATGGCCACGTTCCCGCCACCCTGCAGTGGCTGGATCTGCACAAGAACCGCCTCAGCTCCCTGTCCAATCGCTTCGGCCTGGATGCCGAGCTCAAGCTGCAGACCCTGGACGTGAGCTTCAACCAGATCCAGCGCATAGGACCCGGCTCCATACCCAACTCCATAGAGCTGCTGTTTCTGAACGACAACCTGATCACGACCGTGGATCCGGACACCTTCATGCACAAGACCAACCTGACCAGGGTGGACCTCTACGCTAACCAGATAACCACGCTGGACATCAAGTCGCTGAGGATCCTGCCCGTGTGGGAGCATCGTCCCCTGCCCGAGTTCTACATCGGCGGCAATCCTTTCACCTGCGACTGCAACATCGACTGGCTGCAGAAGATCAACAATGTGAATCACATCACCTCCCGTCAGTATCCCAGAATAATGGATCTGGAGACTATATACTGCAAGCTGCTGAACAACAGGGAACGCGCCTACATTCCCCTGATCGAGGCCGAGCCCAAGCACTTCCTGTGCACCTACAAGACCCACTGCTTCGCGGTGTGCCACTGCTGCGAGTTCGATGCCTGCGACTGCGAGATGACCTGCCCCACGAACTGCACCTGCTTCCACGACCAGACCTGGTCCACGAACATCGTGGAGTGCTCCGGGGCCGGCTACTCCGAGATGCCGCGCCGCGTGCCCATGGACACCACCGAGCTGTACATCGATGGCAACAACTTTGTGGAGCTGGCGGGACACTCGTTCCTGGGCCGCAAGAACCTGGCCGTCCTGTATGCCAACAACTCGAACGTGGCCCACATATACAACACCACGTTCAGCGGGCTGAAGCGCCTTTTGATCCTGCATCTGGAGGACAACCACATAGTCAGCCTGGAGGGCAACGAGTTCCACAATCTGGAGAACCTGCGGGAGCTGTACCTGCAGTCCAACAGGATAGCCAGCATTGCCAACGGCAGCTTCCAGATGCTGAGGAAGCTGGAGGTCCTGCGGCTCGACGGCAACCGCCTGATGCACTTCGAGGTCTGGCAGCTGAGCGCCAATCCCTACCTCGTGGAGATCAGCCTGGCGGACAACCAGTGGAGCTGCGAGTGCGGCTACCTGGCGCGGTTCCGCAACTACCTGGCCCAGAGCTCTGAGAAGATAATCGATGCCCCGCGGGTGAGCTGCATCTACAACAACGCCACCAGTGTGCTGCGGGAGAAGAACGGCACCAAGTGCACCCTGCGCGACGGTGTGGCCCACTATATGCACACCAACGAGATCGAGGGACTGCTCCCACTGCTCCTGGTGGCCACCTGTGCCTTTGTGGCCTTCTTTGGCCTGATCTTTGGACTCTTCTGCTACCGCCACGAGCTCAAGATGTGGGCTCACTCCACGAGCTGCCTCATGAACTTCTGCTACAAAACCCCTCGCTTCGTCGACCAGCTGGACAAGGAGCGGCCCAACGACGCCTACTTTGCGTACAGCTTGCAGGACGAGCACTTTGTGAACCAAATCCTGGCCCAGACCCTGGAGAACGACATTGGCTACCGGCTGTGCCTGCACTACCGCGATGTGAACACCAATGCCTACATCACGGACGCCCTCATCGAGGCCGCCGAGAGCGCCAAGCAGTTCGTCCTGGTGCTGTCCAAGAACTTCCTGTACAACGAGTGGAGCCGCTTCGAGTACAAGAGTGCCCTGCACGAGCTGGTGAAGCGCAGGAAGCGCGTGGTGTTCATCCTGTACGGGGATTTGCCGCAGCGTGACATTGACATGGACATGGGGCACTACCTGCGAACGAGCACCTGCATCGAGTGGGACGACAAGAAGTTCTGGCAGAAGCTGCGCCTGGCCCTGCCCCTGCCCAATGCCCGGAGCAACAACAACAAGCGAGTGGTCGCCGGCTGCCTGTCGGGACGCACTCCCTCCGTGAACATGTACGCCACAAGCCACGAGTATCAGGCCACGAACGGGGGAGTGATTCCGCCGCCCTCTGCCCGCTATGCGGACTGCGGGGGCAACAACTATGCCACCATCAATGAGTGCGGAGCCACCGGCGGACGCGGCTACAAGGCCATTCCCACATCGGCCTCAGCGGCGGCGGCTGCCTGTAAGTTTAACACCATGAACCAGCTTTCCAAGAAGCAGCAGCGGGAGCTCAGTGTGGCCGGAATGGCCAAGACGCTGGAGCATCAGCATCACCACCACCACGCTTCTGCCATCGGTGGCCACCAGGCCAGCCAGAGGAGGAGCCAGCACGAGTACGCGGTGCCCAGCTACCTGCCCAGTGTGGGCGGAGCGGCGCCCGCCTACGACAGCGTGGACTATGCCAAGCAGCAGCAGATCCGGAACAACGCCAACTGCGAGTGCGTCAACCTGGGCAGCGGCACCGGCAAGCGGTCGCAGCTGGTGAAGAGCGCCGCCTCCGGGCTGCCCTCCAGCTTCAGCTCGAACTTTGTGGCGCCCGGAGGCGCCGTTGCCGGGGCCTACAACTGCAAGAAGTCCTGCACGTGCAACGGCGACGACGACCTGCTTTGCAACTGCGGTGGCGGAGGCGGCTCCATCGGGGTCAACCTGCTGGAGAGCGGCACCCAGAGCAGCGTGACCATGAGCAGCAGCAGCAACAACAGCCGCCAGCCGGAGCTGACGCACTACGAGTCCAACTTGAGCCTCAACGACGACGACGAGGACGAGGATCTGGACCAGCAGAAGAACCTGTGGGCGTAACGGGGTTAAGCCCAGGTTCGAGGGTTCGAGGGGGTTAAGAGGAGAACGAACAAAACCAGCAGGAGACAGACTGCGCAACCAGTGAATTTATAAAACTTAAAAGGAAACCCTAAACCTAAAGCATAAACTATGAATAACTCTAAATTAATGGGAATACGAGGCGAAGGCCAGGCGTTAGCATACTTTTTGGGATGGTTCAAACAGACTGATACTTTTAGTTCTTGAAATAAATTAAATTGACAAACCCATGTAAATATTCCCCAAGGTATCCTTGAGATTTAAATAATTTAACCATTGTAAAAAATGACAAAACGGTTTTTATATAAGGGCCTGTACATAGTTACGAATATAATAATACAATTCCCTAATTTATTTAATATTACATACCAACCGCAGATATACATATAAGCAAGCCATGTTGAATAAAAATAAAAATACAAGAAGAAAAACCAAATACAAGTCGAGAAAAAGAGAATCCCCAATCATTTGCAACTCTCCACAAACTCCTCAAACACCTCCCGCCATCATCAGATAGCCAGGAAAATTAATTAGCATGTAAGGAAATTGTACGATAAACATCAAATAATGCCAATGGTAAACACGCGAAGGGAGCCACAGGACGAACAGGATTCGCACCCACGGAGAGCGCGTGAAAAATAATGCTGCAAACAATAAAAAGTCATAATAATAGCTGCGATGAAAACACACACACACACACTCACACAGAAGGGAGCGAACTATATATGCATTAAAATAATAATATTAATAGCTGACACTCAACGAATTGAAAATAAAATTATAGTAAATCATACCCGCTCCCGCTGCCGGACCTGGCAATGCGATAATGATGAGCCGCCGATGAGGCTGCCGTTGATAACAATTAAGCTCCCAAACGAAGCCCGATCGGGGAAATATGAATTCGAATACAATTCAACGCTGTTTCGGGCTTAATGGTCTCGTATTTTTTCATTTAAATAACACCGCACACGCCAGTAATGTTCGGCATAAAAAGTAGGGATTTATGGACAGCCTGGAAAGCAATTACAATTTACAACGAATCTGAATGAATAATACTTTTTTTTTTTAATTCTCGTTAACTATTTTTTGAGGCACACTAGTATTTCCCGAATCAAATTAGCAAAAAGTAATATTAATTTCATTAGAATATCATTTTAACCCACTGCTTCCTTCCTCGTTCGTTAATTCCTAAAGTAAATTCGCCATTCACGCATTGTAATTTGTTATTTGCCGCATCAATTGGTTAAAGAAACTGTCAGGAAATGCGAAATAAAACCAAACAAACAGTCAATGGAGCATATTTTCAGGCTGTCTTTTTCATTTTTTGCTGAAATGTTGCTCGTTGTTCGTTGTCCGTTGCTCATACAAAGCATTTAATGAAATTATTTAATGGCATGCCATTAAAACAACAAAAGAGCAAATAGGAACAACGGCACTGTATTGATTGAAAAGGAGGCAAAACGCAGGAGCAGGAGCAGCAGCCGGAAAGGGAACATTATTATTATTTTCCATTTTTTTCATTAAGCAAACAATAAACAAAATATACATGAATAAATAATATATTCGCATGTCTGACTGCGAAATGTACATATATAAATACTTATATAAATGTACACAATAAAACACAAAAGTTTCACGAATTGAATGCAAGAAAAAAACCAGATCCCAGGAGAATTTATTAAAAAATAAAACATGCGAAAAACACCAAAAACAACAGCAAAGCAAATGGCCTAAAACAATTGAGATACTACTAATAAATAATCACTAAGCATTACGAAATATAAACCTCGAAAAAAAAAAACGGAACAGGCAGAAATTATAAAATAATATTACATTTTTTAGTTACTAAGTTTTTTGTACAGAATAAAGCCCCAGCAAAAAGTTACTCGCAAAGTTTTAGCTAAATTTAAATAAGCAAGAACATCCGATGGCAATAAATTGCCATTAAAAATAAAATTTCACTTAAAACAAATTAAGCCCAATTTTAAATCTCCATTTTATAGAATTCACTAAAAACGAATGAAACCAAATATTACCATTTAAAGTTTGAACATTTCAAGTCACGATTAATAATTTCCTCAGACACATTTCATTCCCACTCACAGCAAATGCAACGACGATGTTAGACCAGCGGAAAGCGACAGAATACCGATAAATACGGATAAAATACTTTATAAGATTTTTGTGTTCCTAAATGCCACTTATGCAAATTAATAACGATTTCTATGTATACATAAATATATGCGGAATACTAAACGGAGGCAGAGCAGGTCTGTGAAAACGTATATTTCTCATTTGACAATTTTCGTTTGGAAATGAACATGGCCCATTATTTAGTGTGTAAGCGAAAGTTTATTTTAAATAATCGCAAAAACTAACTGAACAAGCGAACGATAAGCGGGGAAACATGGACTCAATGGAGTCGAAAAAGAAACAAAACAATATGGAAGTCAAGCAACAATAATAAACAAATTTATTTCAAAAATTGAACCCGAAAGTGTCTTTTAATTTGTGGAGGGGGAATCTCAAAGGGAAAAGACCAAGACTGCTTTTAATTATAATTTTATAAATATCTTCATAAGCTTTATTTCAGTTATTAATCCGAATTTATTGAGACATTATTCAATGTTCAACCTTTTGTTCCCCGCTGTTCTTTGTGGCATTCAATTGCGTCAAAAACAGTCGAGCGAAATCTTTTGTTTAGCTTATTTCCCACAATAAATCATATATGGGATTTGAGCTGGTCATCGGTGCTAACATAATAATAAACCCCCGATAAACGAATCCCCGAGCACAAATGAAGTCTGCTCTCTGGCTGCGACTCGCTTTGTGTCTGCGACCGTGTGGCGAGTGTGTTTGAATGCACTTTGAGTGCATTTCGCGTGCCACTTGATGCAACCGCAAGCAATTCATATTCATATGAAAAGTGCTCAACAAACACACGCATACACAAAGGAAAATGCATGAATGTATTTTTCTTTAATTATAATTAAAACCATTTATGCATTCTTTGAGTCTATATACTTTTTTCGGCGAAAATAAAAGCTTAAATATATCATACTTAAGCAGAGAATGCATTCATTAAAATTCGAAAAGCTTTTCTGTGCTAGTTTTTATTGGGTTAATAAATCTGCTTACTTTATTTGACTTTTTTTCTAACAGACTTGTCTAGATGGGCTCAGCTGTTTATTGTGATCAAGAATATATATGAATTAGAGGGTCGGAAATGACTGCATCAACCAGCAAAACATCTGACTAATGTTATTATTCCCCGAAGGATATAAATGGTAAATGTACAATATTATTTCCTATTATTTTAATATATTTAATACATAATTATATCCCAAATATTTTTCCCTGTGCAACAACACGCATTACGCAATGCCATTCCCCTTTGTCCACTCCTTTCATCAAGCACTCGGCTCCTGTTCCTGTTCCTGTTTATCCTTCCTGTCCAGTCGAGGTGTCGGCACGCACTTTTACATCGAGTGGACGGAAAAGTGGAGACGGGGACGGGGAAGGGGGTTTGACCACACCCATTTTGGCCTGGCTGGCGTTATCCTCGCAACAGGATAACATGCACTATGCATGCAGCTCAGTGCGGGATTAAGAGACACACACACAAAATTTAATTTCACATAATTGCTTTTTCCAAAGTCCATTTAAATTATAATGCCTGCAAGGGGGCCGACGGGGCGGCCTTATAACGGGGGGGAGGGGGCGGGGCCTGGGCCTGGTCCTGATGCATATTTATGGCATACGCAGACAGTCGTCGATGAATTGGTATTCCTTTGATTTGTTGCTCCTGCATTCCTCGGATGCAGCCGCCAGGCAGTGCCATTGCAGTTGCAATTAGACAGAATTCCCCATTATCGGCAATAATTCACGGGGCTGGACATATTTTTTCCGCAGTTGATTTTTTACGCAGCAGCTCTGTGTTTGCGTTACAGTTCAGTTTATTAATGCAATGCAATTAGTGAAAATTTGTCAGTTAATGGCAGCCAACAGCAACCAAATAAATAATCCCGCCCGCTCTTCGTTTCAATTTTAATGCGTTTTAGCAATAAATAATAAGGGGCACAAACAAACACACACGCGTGGCAGATAGCGAACAAATTAATGCATTTTCTATGGCAAAGGCTCATTAATAAATTGCCAAAATTAAAAGCATTTTATTTTATCAGCACAGAAATACTAAATACATTATGTGGGTGACACAAATTAAGCCAACTAAAACAGGGACGTGGCAAATAAACAAAGGATGTTCCAAGGGATGAGCAAAGCCAAACTAAAATAATTACAATTTGTGTTGAACAATCTCTTCACTTGCTGCAAAAACATATTTGTGGCAGGCTTCAAACGAAAAGGATACTGGAAAGCTGAAGACTATCCAGGAGAGGTAAGTGCTTTTGTGGCAGATTTTAAAACTAAGTCCTGCTGCTGAAATATGCCTTTATTCCACAGCAAATAAATAAGGTTACTTTAAACTAAATTGAAGTTATTTGTTTAGTTATATTAGCAGCATAAAACCACAATATTTTATTAGAAACAAAAACATTCTCATAGAAATTTCATTCCATAATTGGCTGCTTTATTCCTAATTAATTTAGAGGAGGTCCTGCATACCTGCAAATACTCGTCTGCCAAACTACCGCCACTTAATTATTTTGGTCTACTTCAAAACAGGACTCAAACAACATTGTCCTACACTCTGAGGTGCAAAAGTCATTCATTAATTTGATTTGAATCTTCAGCCCGAGCTGGGCAATCTGATGAGGTCACAATGAGGCAAAAACAAAAGTGAGGAGTGTCCTGTTCGCATTTCCCCAAGATCCTTCTGGCGCTCTAGCACAGTTTTGCCACTAAACAACGTCATATACATATATATATATATATAGTATAGCATAGTGTAGTGTAGTATAAATCCGAAAGAGAGAGCTGAGCATAATTATGTCATGTGCTTATGTTTTATGCTTGCGTTTGCTTAATTGTGAATTATAACCTCATAATTTAGGCCGAGATAAAGGTGGGGAGTGGTGGTTGGGTTAACAGCATTTTAATACTCCCACCCGGGGCGGCAATATATCAGCTGCCACGCCCCGCCCACGCCCACACCCAGCGCTCAAGGTCCTTTTGTGTTCTCAATAAAAATCTCATTCGCTGACGCATAACTTTTACTTTTAATTAGTTGTATTATCTCCCTTGTCGGTTGCTAATTGCTTTATTGCTCGACTTGTCCTCCGTCTCCGTCTCCTTCGAATTTCTCAGCTTTCTGCTGCTGTTTTCGATATCAGTTCGGTTTCGTTTTGTTTTCCCTCGTTTTGTTTTGCTTCCCATCGCGTCCTGTCGCTTAATTTGAAATCTTTTTGTCGCAGTTTTATCAGCGCCACCAACCGCTGGCCCCCTTTGGGGCGCCCGCCTCGGTGTCCTTGCGGACAGTTATTGATTTTTAGTCGTCTTGGCTTTGGCTTTTTGGCTGCAAACTGAAAACCAAAATCTGCTGCCATCAAGTCAAGTCAGCTGCTGGCAATTCATAAAAGCCCCGAACATTCGCCTGACCTACATACTCGATGGCCATGTGTCTGTCTCCGACTGCTATCGGTTGTTCTCCTTGCGCAAAGGGCGGCCATAAGGGGTTAAGGGTATCGAGAGTTGGGAGATGGGTGTTGGGAGTTAAGAGTTCGTAGCTCGACTCCAAGTCTGGCTGTGAAAGAGGGTACAATGGGTAAGATGGGAGTTATATACACCAGAGAAAAATAACAGAACGCCTTGCAATGCTCTTTAAAAATGGTTACGAGTGATTTTGGGCAATCTTTAAATAATTATAAGTAAATGCTAACCTCAAGAAAACTTTATTTATGAAGATGGAGAAAGTAGTAATATGGAATTCGTGGTTTAAAGTACTATAAAACCAAAGTGTCTATTAGATACATTTAATATCTTTCAGTTTGAACTTCTTTTACTATTTTCTTGGCCAATTTAAAACCTCGTACTCAGTTAGCTGTCGCTACTTTCTTAGGTAACTTTAAACTTCACATTTCACTAAATTAAGCCCGACCATATGCATTAATGCCTCTCTTAGCCCCTTGAGCACGACCCACATGCCATTCAGAGGCGATTAGAACCCTTTTGTGTCTTAGGGTATATTAACTAAAATATACATTTTTGTGGCCAGGGATCGGGGACCCATCCGCAGTATCTGTATCCGTATCCGTATCCTTGTCTCAATGCTGTCATCGTCTTGGCCCGCGTCTCGTATTTTATTTTATCACCAATATTGCCCCCATTCCGGGTCGAAAAAAAACAAAAAACTGAAGAAAGTAGAAAGATTTTCGAGAGCAATTTCTCCCCCGCTTTTCGGATGTCGCTTTTAGTTTTTAGTTTTTCTGTGTCTCGGGCATCCGTTTCTCTGTTTGTCCCTTTGTTTGTTTGTCCGTCTGTTTGCCAGTTTGTTGTTTGTCTGTTTGCTTTGCTTTGCGTATGAGTGCGTTGTCGTCCTTAGCCACGCCCACATGCGATGGGCGGAAGTGGGCAGCAGGGGGCAGCAGGGCAGCAGCAGCAGCAGTCGACAGGAAGAAGCAGAGCGGGGCAGCGTACTCTCATTTCATTCACGAGCAATTTATTCGTCCATTAGAGCAAGGACGAGTGGAGCAGGACATGAGAGCCGGCCGCTGCTCGCCCTTCTAGGATTTCATCTCTGCATGTGTGTGTGTTTGTGTGTGTGTGTGTGAGGGAGTACAGTGGACGACATAAAAGATAACCATCTGGGAAAAAATTTTGTAGGTGTAGTTATAAAATTAAAGATAAAACTAGCTAAGACTACCTTTTGATTATTAGGGATAAGAATTATAATTATTTATATTTATATACAACATTTACAATTGAAATTCAATAATATTTAAGTAAATACTGACAAAAGAAACCTAAAAAATATTATTCCCAGATTAGTCCTTGAAATAAATAAAAATAAATACGTTTAACATGTTCTAAAATCTTTTATTTTTGTTAAAAATCGAGGAAAAATAACCAAAAAATAAAAGAAATAATCAATCATATGTGACTATGCGTCGTCGAATCGACGAAGCATAGCCATCTAGGGTTAATATAATATTTTATTTTATTATTGAAACAATTTCAACCTATTTTCTTGACCTCAACTGTCGGTGTATGTGAGCGAGTGAGTTTGTTTTGCTTTTATTTATTCTCTGTTGTTGCTTGTCCGTTGTCTTGTGTCCTCTTTGTTTCGCTTAAGTGTGTGTTAGGATTTCCCAGCTCCACTTACCCGCCCCCGTCTCCCGCTCTTTGGGTATTACTTTACATGTGTGTGTGTTTCTGTGTGTGCGAGTGTGTTTCGTGTGTCGTTGTGTAGTGTCTAAATAAGTTGAGAGTCAACTTACAAAGTAAACCAAAGATTCTTAATTGGAATTTTACAAATTCGTTCGTTCGTCCTGCGTCTCTCTCTCTCTCTCTC
>VNJR01011468.1:0-11026 GCA_008042585.1 Drosophila punjabiensis | reverse complement strand
GCTTTCGCATTTTAGATTTCTGATAATTTTTATACGTTATTAGGATGAGTGCTTGACTTCAACAAGGCAACTTTATTTAATTTCCTCGATCATTTTTTTTAGGTCTTCGAACAGCAAGTAGTTGCTGGGAGACACCTGTGATACGGTGCGTTGTCTTGACGAAACAAAATCTTTGTCTTTGCCATATGCGGTCGTTTCTTTGCAATTCCAGCCTTCAAACGCTCCTTAATATTCACTTTTGATGGTATGTCCTTTCTCAAGGCCATAACCTTTCCAGCCGATTGTTGTGCTTTCGGGCGCTTTGGACGAGGTTCGTCAGTTGCTGTTTACTCAGATGACGATCGATTTGATTTCGGAGTAAAGCAATAAATCCATGTTTCTTCCATTGCCACATATTGAAACAAAAGTTCCGGATTGTTTGAAGTCGGCGAACCAACGTTGCATTGTTGTTTCTGATGAGAGGAGTCCCCATAACACTTTTCAAGCCATTGCTTCGAATGAACGGTATTTTTCCCATCAAGAAACAGTCACCTTTAGCACAATAACTCACAAACTAATGAATAAAATATCATGAAATTTTAACAGCTGTCTTATGAAGTTTAGTATTACCTGATAAAAATGTTATTGCATTAAAACTAGCGCCATCTTTGTGTTGGGCCCGGGACTTTTCAGCCCATTTGTTATAGTCCTCTCTCTCCTTCCAACTGCTATGGGTAACTCGTCACGGACCTCACTCACCAGCAGAGAGTATGAAACGTGAACTTCCCCGAATTTATCTCCGACATTCATTCATATAAGGGATTCAGCTGAGTGTACTTCCGTTCAGGACTCTCCATCGGGAGGGGCGCGTGCGATGATCAAAGGCTTGACACACTCTTGTAATGAATGTCGGATGGTGTTGTGTTAATTTTAAATGCTGTTTCCGAGTTGCGAGGCGAAATCAGGCCCACCTGCCGGGAAGTTTCTTCTGTTGATTTAATTTTCTGTTTAGGATTTATGTTTGTGTTCCCGCTGTGTGTGTGTTTATTTTTAAGCTGTTAAAAAAGTTTCACACAAAGAAAAGTGCAAAATGTTGGCAAAGTTGCATGCGGTGTGTTGAGCCAGAGAGAGGTCCTGGCGAATCCTAGTCGCGTTCTTTTTTGTCGTAGCTGCTTTTCCTTTTGCCATTTTGCTTTTGAAGTCTCCAATGACACACACCCACATCACGGCCAGCCCAGCTGGCGTAATTCAAAGAAAATGGAAATTAAATCAACTTGAAATGCTGAGCAGCTTAGACAGGATGCCAGCACCAACCAGAATACAAACATAGGTATGTACGTATGTGTATCCCCAAAATGAGAGCAGGACAACAGTGCGTAGGTGTATTCCACCTGTCCAGAGAAGACAAAGAGAACTAATAGCACAGATTCGTTGAGTTCGGAGAGAGCCTTACTCTTTAAGTGAAAAAAAAGGCTAAGAACATCTCATCTGGGCAATGAATAGTAAAATTATTTTGGACTTAAAGAAAATTGTCGTAAAAAATAATCGCCCTAAAACTACGAAAATTTTCCTGGAATTCAGAAAAGATTTCCACGAATTTAAGGCTAGGCACTATAAAATGAAGGAAAGCCACGATAAATAATGTTCCTATATCCATTCAGTGTATTAAAATTTTAGTCAAAGTTTGCAACGTAGTAAGGGTGGCCTTTGCGACCCCATATAGTGTATTGATCAGGATCAACTGCGGCGTCGACCTAGCCATGTCCTTTGGCCGTCTGTCCGTCCGTCTGTCCGATTATACGCGAACTAGTCCCTTAGTTTTGAATCTAAATAAAACTTTGCAGATAGTCTTCTGTATAGTCTCACTACTCTCCGGAACGAATCGGAACCATTAACTATATCGTATAGCTACCATACAAACAATTCGTAAATTTGTTGAAGAAAATTATAACTTCGCTATTTTTTAACATATCTTGATCGACTCTCGGTTATGAGCTTTAAATATTATTTCAGAATTTCGGATTTAATTTTATAAAAATCGGACAAATATATCATATTTAGGGTATACAAACTTCGGCGTGCCGAAGTTAGCTTCCTTTCTTGTTTAAATACATTTTCTATAAACTATCGCCCCAAATTACAACACACATCGCTTACGTGAAGGGTCACAAGTGACTTAGTTTTTAAAGAATCAGTAACTAAGACTCATTTTAAGACAATCATTAATGGCAATTTTAATATTTATATACATATGTTGTAAAAAAAACTTAAATCCTTAAGGACAATACTTTTAAATGAAGAAACTATAATGTTAGATAAGTTTAAAATTTAAATATATTAGCTAACAAAAACATATACATATATCAATTTCAGCAATAGACATTAAATAAACATTTTTGTTACATTTTAGATTTTTTTAATGAATCTGTTGTTTAAAGTAAGATCATAGATAAAAGTACAGAAAATCATGAAAGGTGCGGTTGGGGAATGTATAAACGAATAGTATAACAATAATTCCATAACGAGAGACATAATTATGTATTATACTAAACTGCCTGGTTAGTGTTTCCATTGTTATTGCCTTTGCCGTTAAGGTTCCCATTTGACTTTTTGCTAGGATTGACCGGTGGCTCGTTCTCCTTCTCGCGTAACCGCTCGCGACCCTGTCGCTCCAAGTGCTGGTTCATGGTCGCCTCAATCTTGGCCAGAGACAGATCGTACTCGTGCTTTATGCGCTCATACTCGCGCTTCATGTGCGCTTCTTTGTCTTCGGCATAGAGCTTGTAGTTATAAGCGGTACGCTTTGCGCTTTGGTAGCGCTGCTGGGCAGCCTTCATCGCCTCCTCGTGGTTGGTGCGCATCGTTTCCAGCTGCTGGCGCCAGTGCTTATCCACCTGCTCAACGCTCTGTCGTTGCTCCTCCCACTGGGCCATGACTACCTTCATGGACTGCCGTTCGGATTCGATGCTGGTATGATGTTCTTCCAGTTCGCGAACTATTTCCGCAATGCGAATATTTTTCGCCTGCAGTTCCTGGCGGCACTTCTGCAACATTGCTTTCTGCTTATCGTCCTTGGCAGCGAGCACCTCCTGGATCTTCTCGCGTTCGGCCAGAATAGTTTGCTTTAGAAGATCAACTTCAGTTTGGCGCTGCTGCAGCTCAGTGCACACTGCTTGATATTCCCGTTGAAGGCACTGATTTCGCTCCTCCAATTGTTGCAGCCGGCCGGTGAACTTCTTTAGCTCAGCAGCAAAAAGTTTTGCCATCTCATCGCGCACGCGCTGCTCTATTCGCTTTATTCGCTCCTGGGTAAGCTCTGATGGCGAATCTGAATGCGGTTTGGGACTAGACAAGTTTTTCCTCTGCTCAAGCTGTTGCTTTTGATATTCCTCCTGCTGCATGTAAGCCTCAAACTGCTTAACTTTCTCTTTTAGGTCATTAATGAGATCGTCCTGCTTCTCCGACTGTTCAAGTTTTGCTTGAATCTCGTCTTGCAGAGCCTTAGCCTGTTCCAGCTCCTGCTCCAATTCTTTAAGTTCCTTGGCCTGCGTTGAGTTGACATTTTGGAGCTTTAGCATACGGATTTCAGCCTAAAAGTCAGAAAAAAAAGGAAATGTTATATAATAAATATATTAAACACATTAAGCTTAGTTCCCGTTAATTACCTTTGTAATTTCTGCGAGATTTTCTAGGCATTTGTTGCAGTTGCCGGAGATCTCCTTGTTGGCCGCCTCTTCGCGCTTATCCCGCTCGCTTTTCTGGCGCAGTGCCAGGAGATCTCGCTCGTGCGCGAGTTTCTCGGTTTCCAGTAGCTTACTAAGCTCCTGCGACTTGAGTTCCGCCAACTGTAAATTGCGTTGGGCCGTGGCAAGTTGCTGACGATGCTCTTGCAGCTGCTTGAGGGCGTCAACTTCCCTTAATTTCTTCAATTCGTAATCCAGCGACTCCTTATCGGTGGCAATGTCGGTATACAGTTTCTTCAGCCTGTCCACTTCGCTCAGGGCATCCTTCAATAGAATCTTGTGTCGTTCCAATTCAAGACGCACGTCGTCAGCGGTGGATTGTGATTTCAGATGCATGTTATCCTTCAACAGCTCTTCGTTGTTTCTCTGGAGGGTCTCGAACTGCTGCTTTAGCTGATCCAAACTCTTTTCCTTGTTCTTAAGCTGCTCATCAACTTGCTGGCGTTCCTCCTTAAGAGAGTCCCTCTCCATTATTAAGTCATCCAACTGGCTTTGTACCCTGGAGTCCTGCTGCGATCGTTGCTGCTGGTCCTCCAGCTCCTGCTGAATGACCTTCACTTTATTATCAAGACGCATTTTCTCCTCCTTCAAGGTGGCGAGTTGGACTAGAGACTTATTTTCCTGTTCGCGGAGCAGGCGCACCTCCTGGCTGCGCTCCTCCAGCTGCTTCTCCAGGCGACGCACCTCCTCCCGCTTGCTTTTGAGATTGCCCAGCGCCCGGTACAGCTCCTGTTTGATGTGATTGACCCTGTCCACGGGGTTCAAAGGCGTGCTGCCAATTAGCCGGGACCCTCCCACCTGGCTAAGCCTGCCCTTGGGCGACTCATCGGCTTGGTGCTGCTGCAAAAGAGTGTCCATTAGGTCCAGCTCCGCTGTAGTTCCGTTAACCCGCTCGTTGAGTACAGCAATTGTTTGCTCCAGCTCTACGATGCGAGCCTTCTGATCTACAATACACCGCTGCTGACGTTGGATCTCCGCCTCTAGGTCGACCCTACTACTCGCTTGGTTACACAGCCTTTGGGCCACATTCAGGGCCTGGCTCAGTTCGTTTATCTTGGCCGCCTTGTCTGCCAACATGGTTTCATGACCCGATTGCAGAGCATTGTAGCGCGAGTGCATCTGCTCCAGGTCGATCTTTTTGCGATCGAGCTGATCGGCCAGTTGGCTAATCTGTTGCTGCAGGAGATCGCATTGGGCGCGGTGCGCATCCTCTATTTGCCGCACTCGCAACTCTGCGTTGCGCTCCTCGCGCTTGTGCGTCTCCCGCTGCACCATGTCATATTTGACCTGGACATCCGACAGCATGGTCCTCGTGATCTCCAACTGTCCCACCAGCCGCGTGTTTTCCTCTTCGAGTTGTTTCTTCTCTGTGCGCAACTTCTCTAGGCCACTCTCCTGGTTGGAACACCGCTCCTTGGTCTCCACGAGCAGTTCGTGTGTGTTCTGCTTCTCGCGCAAAGCCCGGTCCAGTTCCGCCTTCATGATGGTCAGACGTTTCTGGAACTCATCAAGTTGCTTGTGCGCAGCTGTTGCCAGCTGATTGACGTTTTCCAACTCTTTCGTCTTGGATTCTACCATCATCTTCATGCGGTGCATCTCGTTTGCATGATGCTGCTGTTGCTGCTGGTTCTCCTGGAGCACCGGCGTGTGTGAGTTCGGTGAATAGTTGTTTAGAGGTGCCAGCGGCTGACGGGGCGGCGGCAATTCTGAGTGGGAATTCGTCGTTGAGTCGATTGTGTTCTCCTCATCATCCAGGTCGTCAAAGGCATTTTCCAGCAGGTGCCCCAGCTGAGGTAAAAACGAAGGTAGCAGTGACATTATTCGCCAGGATTCTACTGATTTCACGAGTATTTACTTACCTCCTCTTCGCGTCGCTTCTGATCCTGTATTGCTTCTTCCTCCTCCTGGCGATCCAGCGTGGAGTTCACATTGAGGGTATCCGCACCCTGGAAAAGGCTCATGCCGGGAGTATTCATAGCGCTACAAAGGGCGACGCGGAAGCTCTGTTTTTTTTTTTTTAATTAATTTAAATTTACTTCCAGGGCGCTGATTTTTAGAGCTTCTTCTTCTAGAGGTGGAGAATCATCGATGAAAACATTGATGCATCGATGTTTTTAAAAAATATGGAAACATCGATATCGATTGGGGACTATCGATGTTTTTTACAAAACTCAAAATTTAGGAAGGCAGGTGTAAATATATCATTATATCATTGTTGATGGAGTCATTTGTGATCCTCTAAGGTACATATATTCTTGACCACCATCAACAACCGAGTCGATCTAACCGTGCCCGTCTGGTTGCGCGTCTATCTGTCCTAAAATACGTATTTTCATCTACTATATGAGATATAAGTATTTAATATTATTATTATTTATATAGGACCACTTTATTATATATCTCCTGAAGGATCTTTAGGAGAAATAAAAGACATTATCATATAGCGGCTATACCGATTGTTTCGGCATATACAAAGTAAAATGTTTCTTAACTTAGTAGAATAATAATTCTCTCCTTATTTTAATCTCAACGAATTTGTGATGATTTTGGGAATTAAGCTTTTGTTTTACTTAAAAACATTAACATTTAAGACAATATATTTTTCTTAAAGCAAAAAAAAATTGTTTATTTCAGTTTATTTTTAAACATTGACGATGCATCGATGGTTTGTTGTAAAACATCGATGACCGCGAACATCGATGTTTCTCCACCTCTATCTTCTTCCTGCTTGCCAAGCGTTTCCGCTAACAGAGCTTAAGGTGCTGTTACGCGCAGGGATGCAGGATGTAAAATATGTCAATTTCGATTTTTTAACCTTTTTAATTCTGTTTTTGAAATAGAATTGCTTTAATTTTTAAATAATCAGATAGATTTTAATTATATTTTGTCAAATACCCGAAATGTATTATGATGTTAGTCAGAAGATTCCAAGTCATTTTCGATCCTATAATGTATAATTCATAATCAGTGTCAGCAGCCAAGTTCATCTTACTGTGTGTTCTATCTATCCGCCTTTATAAGCGAACTAATTACAAACTAAACAACCAAATAAAGTACTCCAATTTTTTTAGTAGAACGTTAAGTCCGAAAGGCCAAAACCGCTCATTTTTCCAAGACTCATATTGTTGAAACAAAAAAAAAACCATTTCTATGTACCACAGTATATCTCTCATTATTCGATATCAATTTACTTGTATTTTTTAAATTCCCGATTAGAGCTTAGTTATAGTTTTCCGAGTTTTTGTTAAGGCGAAAAATCTTCATCCGCATGCTGCAGATATATTAAAATGGCATAAAATTTGGTAGCACTAACTCTAGTTTCTAGTATCCGACTCGGCTGCTGAAGCTGATTAAGAATAAATTACTATATAGGGCCCAAGAAGCTTTATTTTGCCTACCATCTGTGCGCTGTCGCAATTATTGAGCTAGACAGTATAAAAAAATTGTTTTCTTTCCAACAAGAATTAATGGCCGTAAAAATCGAATCCCGATTATTTTAACTGGTCTACCGTTCCTCAACTAGTAACCGACATTGTTTTGTAGCTGTCGTAATGTTATCTCAAATTACAAAACTGCAACAGTTTACAAACTATCGGCTTATCAACGTTATCTTCCTCTCTTGTAGTTCTTAGCACGCTTTCCCCTCACCCCCACTATAGTAAGTAAAACTATAAGTTTATTTTTAAATTTTTTTCATTTTTTATTCATTTTATACAGACTGTCCATTCATAAACGCACTTATATTGGGACATTTATCTAATTTCTCGGCATCTATTTGGAAAACCTTGGACAAACGTTTCCAACTTTGCGCATCAAAGTAGTAAAAGGTGCCGCGCTCTTTTGTACCATTTTTTTCATATTGATTAATGCCAGGAATTCGAGTTATCCATATTTTCTCCTCCACATGATATCGCCACTCGCGACTATGCCTGCAATTTAGAGAGTTTAGTCATTTTTATGTAGTTCGGATGAATCCTCTCAAGTGTACTTACAATTCAGCGGCTGCCATCAGTTGCATTATATCGCCGATGTTCGTGTAGAAAAGGAAAAAGAGCAGATCTTCTTGCAGCTTTTTCAGTACAGGCGCAGTAAGTTTGTCTCTTATCGCAAAGTTAATAAGATATTCGGGTGGCACGTTGAACTCAACGTCTTGTGCTCTGCAAAAAAAAAAAAAAAACCAAATTAATTCAATAAAAATATTTAACAGATGTTAACAACAAAATTAGACTAGTTTTTATGTAACATAATTTGACAAGTAGCTTTTATTTTTCTTTATAACAATACATATACGACTGCTCGTACAACAATATAAAAGCTTGCAAGATTATATTTTGTGAAATATGTTAACCCTTAAGAGCCTTAAGTAATTTTCCTACCTGCAGGGCTGTTCCACGAACGGTCCAGCGAATGTTGTATGCAAGCTTTCTTGCGAGTTCAAATTCAGGCCCAAGCCTGTGAGATCCGTGCCCAGTGACAGCGTCACCAGATTGGGATCCGTTTCCGCAGCCCGAATGAACGTCAGCAGGCCCACCATGCCGAACTGGTTGTTCACCATGGTCGCTGGTATGTTTGTGACCTTCCCTAAAATGTACAAAAAGGCAAGTATGTTTAGTAAATAAATAAATCGGTAAATTTCATATTTTTAGCTTAAATAATGAGACCCAAAAACCGAAGCCTGAAAAAACGTTCTACATATTGGCATAACCAATAAGTACAGTATATAAAATGGCAACGAATAAATTAAATGTAGTGGTTTTCAAAACTATCCTACTAAATTTGATGCTTTGATCGAAGATTTATTGTTAAAGGACTGTGAGACATTTCAAAAGTGCTGCAACTATTTTTTATTGATTGTGGCATATTTTGTTTCTATATTTTGACAGAAGTGAAGATGTAGATTTCTTTTTTGAATTGCTATTTTTTAAGCATTTAAGATATTTTAAAGTTTTAAGAGGGCCGGGTTAACTATCATCTTAACTTATATATTTAAACAAAAAAACTTCTTAGCAGTTTTGTATATTTTAATTTTTGAGAACCACTCTATAAGAATACATTCAAGATTCCATAAATGCATTTCCTTATATTCAACACAAGTTTTTAATTAATTAACCCCTGGGAATATGGCTATCCAGGGATATTAAGGTTGAGCGCTAATGTTGATATTGAAGTCTCGATAGTGACGTTAACCCTGATGAACCGAACCTTATCGGCACACTACTCACCATCTGGCGAAGTTTGCACGCCGCTCTTCACAAGTTTATCGTTGCTGGAATTATCGCTTAGATGCTCGCAGCCTGACCCGCTGCCGCTGCCGGAGGTACCACCGCTGCCACTGCCTAGGCCGCCGCCAACGCCCATCATGGCATTGCTGTTGGGAACACTGTTAACGCTACCGACTCCGCCACTACTGCTGCCGCCAAGGCCCACATGCGATCCACCGACGACACCGCTGGCTGCACTGCCGCCGCTGCCGCTAACTCCTCCAGCGCCACCGCCACTCCCTCCAGCGCCGCCACCGACGACCAAGCCGCCTCCAAGGCCACTGCCAACGGCACCGAGACCATTGCCGCCTACAACGCCGACACTGGTGCCGCTGCTACCGCCGCTCGCCAATCCACTGACCACAATTGAATTCATCGCCTTTTCCGTGCCATCCAAGTGATTCTCTGTGGTGGCACCGACAGAGCCGCCAGCTCCGCCGCCGCTGCCGCTGCCGCTCCCCACTGCGTTCGTTGTGCCGTCCGAGTTTTGGGTGCCCGGTAACGCAGGGAAGTCCTCATTTGACATCGTGAACTCCGATTGCTCTGACGTCGGCTGCTTCACCATGCCAACTGGAATTTAAGAGAGTAGAAGAACGCCACGGAAAAATTAATGAAGCGAAGCAATCGAACGCGCCAAAGCTAAGAAAATGCATATAACATTGTTAAGCCAACACCAATGGGTGCTTAAAAAACCCAGTATTTAATTTATTAAAACCACCATCTTACTACTTAATCTACTTATTTCCAAATCATTAATTTACTCAATACATTTGTATCTCTAGATTGCTGCGAATTTCCACGTAACAAGAAAGAAAGACAACTTCGGGACGCCGAGGTTTGTATACCCTTGCAGATTGCAATTGGATCATTAATATTCTAACCATATTTAAAATAATATGAATTACTTCCAACTTCGTATGACTTTTAAAGTTTTCACAATTTTTACATTTACAGTTTTACATTTTCCTCTACATTTACTACCATATCTTTTGCAATTGTATGATATAGGCGTAAGACTTGTATGATATTAAAACGGAAATTTGGAAATAATACAAAATGTCCATATTTCAGAGTAGATGAAAATATGCTGAAGACTCCTTCACTGCGTTGAAAACTTCTGAGTAAAAATACAATATCCTGCAAGGTTATAAAAAGGGTTTCCAAAAAAAAGGTTAGTGTTAGTTAACTAGCATCTATGTTAGAACTTTAAACTAATTTAAATTTATTGGCAAGAAAGAAAACCATTAGGGGTTGCAGCAGTATGGAAGAACTTGCAAAGAACTTGTCGAAGTTTTTGAGTATACTTATAATAATTATATATTATAAGAAAATTCAAATAAATATTACATTTTCATGAAGATATCCCCCTGATTTTCCTTGTCAGTAACTTAAGAAGGTATTTTTTGTTCCATTATTTCGCATGCTAAACTCTTTAGCAAATCTTTGTATTGCAATCTACTAAGTGGGAAATATTTTCTTTAAGGAAGTAAGAAGTCACGTTCGAGACCAGTGCCCAACTTAAGAAATAAAGTCTAAAAAATATACCCGATCCAAAGCGTTATTTATTCTTTAAAAAAAATTTTAAAAATTATTTAATGTCAAATGTGACCCTCGCACGCATTCACAGAGATAAAAGACTTTTAATTTCATCAAACTATTTTACAAATTTTTTTTCAAATTCACTTTTTTTAATTTAAACTAAATAGTTAATTTAATGTAAGCCAAACAAATCCCTAAAATAAAAGGAACCCATGCCGAAGGGAATGTCAATTCAACGAATTCATCCTAAATTGGCACATCGAGATTCAAGCGTTTATTGTATTCTACCCAAAACCACATCCGAAAATTAGTAACAAAATACGATAACAGCACACTTTTGTTTAGAGAGAATTTAGAGATTAGTTCTTAAACGTAATCGTAGTTGTAAACGGAAATAAATAAAAAGAAGTGGATTTTTGATTTGAACTCACAAGAGGTAAAGAAATTACCATAGGGTTTGCTGCCCGGCGGCTGAAGCGGATTTGATTGGGGCAGTGTCTGGTC
>VNJR01011459.1:6245-17903 GCA_008042585.1 Drosophila punjabiensis | reverse complement strand
GAGGCTTGAATTAGAGGAATTTGATTTTACGGTAGAATACCTGAAGGGCAAAGATAACTTCGTAGCTGATGCGTTATCAAGAATAACCAACGAAGAACTACAAAAAATTACTGGATCTATAAATAAAGTCACTACAAGAAATCAAAGTAGACAGAAATCCTGCGCAGGAGAACAAAAAACAGAATTGCCTAGGCAATCTGAAGAAAATGCTTCAAAGCCCAACGTATATGAAGTCATTAATAATGATGAAGCACGTAAAGTAGTGACCTTGCATGTAAATAATAAAATATGTTTATTTAAACACGGAAAGAAAATTACAGCAAGTTATGATGTTAGCGATTTGTATACTAATGGAACCTTTGACTTAGGTCAATTCTTCCAAAGGCTTGAAAAGCAGGCCGGTATTAACAAAATCAGCCAACTCAAGGTGGCACCGTGGGAAAATATCTTTGAACTAGTTTCAATTGATTATTTTAAAATAATGGGCAATAAAATATTGAAATTATTAAGAGTAGCGCTACTCAACCCGGTGACCAAAATAAATAATAAAAAAGAACAAGAAGCAATACTGTCTACATTCCATGACGATCCAATACAAGGAGGTCACACAGGCATTACAAAAACCTTGGCCAAGGTCCAGAGACACTACTACTGGAAAAATATGTCTAAAGACATAAAAGAGTACATAAGATAATGTCCAATATGCCAAAAGTCTAAAACGACGAAACATATAAAGCCCCCATTAACTATAACCGAAACTCCACAAAGAGCTTTCGACAGGGTAATTGTGGATACAATTGGTCCACTACCAAAATCAAACAATGGAAACGAATACGCAGTAACACTCATATGCGATTTGACCAAGTATTTGGTAGCAATACCAATACCAAATAAAAGTGCAAACACAGTAGCAAAAGCTATATTCGAAAACTTTATTCTCAAGTACGGTCCAATGAAGACGTTCATTACGGACATGGGAACGGAATATAAAAATTCGATAATTGAAGATTTATGCAAGAATTTGAATATTAAAAACATAACTTCAACTGCACACCACCACCAGACTGTAGGTACCGTGGAGCGAAGCCACCGAACACTCAACGAGTTTATTCGTTCATACATCTCAGTTGACAAAACAGATTGGGATGTATGGCTACAATACTTCGCTTATTGTTTTAACACGACCCCCTCTATGGCACATGACTATTGTCCATATGAGCTAGTTTTCGGTAAAATTTCAAATTTGCCAAAACATTTTAATAGCATAGATAGAATAGAACCTCTTTATAATATAGAAGATTACGCTAAAGAATCTATATTTAGATTGGAACAGGCATATAAGAGAGCTAGAATAATGCTAGATATTAACAAACAAAAACAAAAACATAGGTACGACAAAAATAGCTTAGACTTTGAATTAAAGATAGGAGACCAGGTTTTATTACAAAATGAAACTGGTCATAAGTTAGACTTTAAATATACAGGTCCTTATAAGGTAGAATCAATAGGAGCTAGAGATAACATAACCATAACAAATATAAAAAATAAAACACAAGTAGTACACAAGGATAGATTAAAACCATTTATTTCATAACCAATTTAGTTCTTTTTATATTTCACGTATGGCCATACATAGAATAAACCCCATACATAAGATACATCCCATACATAGCATAATACTATTAAAATCATAATACATAAGGTAACTAAAATTACAAAAAAAAATAGAAAAATCTTAAAACTAAAAAAAAAAAAATTTTATATAAATACATATAAGTATAAAATAACTTCACTATATTACGTTATTTTTCAAAAGGAGGGAGATGTAGTATGCACATATATCGAATACTTACTGTACTTAACGGGTACACACTGTAACACTTAGTTGCAATGTTTATTCAAGGTCTCGGTCATAAACCTCAAGTAGACGAAATATGAACTACCCACTTATGTATGTATTGGCCCGCACCCAAAGAGTGGGTGCATACATAAGAGCATAAATGCTACACGAGCGGACCACATGTATGTATGTGCATATACCTCCGCGCTCAGTCCGATCGAGCATAGCTATGTATTTAAGAATATTTAAGAATATATATACGACTCTCCGCTGCCGCTGTTGGCAGCGCAGCTAAGGGACTTAGACTTCCTTAGCTTTAAATTCATATTGATTAAGACACAGACGAATGTGAGTTCGGAGCGACAACAAAGGTTGCTCCGACGAGAAACTACAAGATTTGAACAAATTAATAAAGAACTATTAAATTTATAAAAACTACTCGGAGTAATCATTTGGGACAATACTGGAAGGACAACCTTATTACACAATTCATAATAGTCGGACTATATGATATAGCTGCCATAGAAGCGATCGGTAAATGTGGAGGAAAATTTCATTTTAATATTTAAAAATACGTAAAAATATGTAAAACTTTAAATATAATAAATGCGTGAGCCACTTGCGTCAACATTTTGGCTTAATCTTCGTTTTTTGGGAGATAAAGCTAAAGGTTTAATAATTTAACGTAAGTTAAAGCATAATATTATACATTTAGTTGTCTTTTATATTTAGGATGGGTCGTGGACAGCTGGAGATAGAAATACAATAAAAAAAAAATACAATTTTACGACAAAAAATGTATTTCAAACAATAGCACTTAGAGCCTAGCTTAACGACGGTTGGCGAAGGCGGGGCAAATTCGCGAAGAGCGGGAGAGAGCTTTATTGTGCTCCCGCCTTCGTCCTAGACTAACTTACACTCGACTTCAAAATAAACATATTCAAAAAAACAAATCCAAAATGAGCCAACAAAGAAACTGGAGAAATGTTTTATGTATGGTCTGATGAAACAAATTGAACATGTTTGGATTAGACGGAAAGGTATACATATGTTAAACGAAGGAAAAATTCAGCTTTCAATCTGAACCATACGAAAAAAAACCATTAAACATGGCGTAGAAAACTTGATGCTATGGAATCTGGAGTAGGGCCAATTTTCGAGATAAAGGGGAAAATGTGTGCCTAAGGCTATCTCAACATACTAAAGAAGGTTATGCTCCCCTATGCCAAAATGAAATGCCGTTGAAGTGGGAGTTTATGCAAGATAATGACAACAAACATTCGTCCAAATTAGTAAGAAATGGATCTAGGACACACAGATAAATTTAGTTAAGTGGCCCGCTCAATCCTCTGGCTTAAACCCAATTGAGCATTTATGGGGCATACTAAAAAAAATTAATTGGTTGATTTAAGCCCAAAAATAAGAAAGAATTATGGGAGAATGTGCAATCAGAGCGGTATGCTCTTAATCTTAAATTAGAAAAAAGCTGCGATAAATTGAATTTAAATGAAATATTTGTGTTAACTATTAGAACATACACTTAAATAAAAACATGAATAAGTTATTATATGTTACGCGTCTTATGAAATTAATGAAACTAATTGAAACAAAAAGTTTGTTTCCATTATTATTGTCCACGACTGTATCTATTTACAACCTACGCACAACTTTACGATAAAATTACACAATATAATTTATACATTTATGATTATCGGCAAGTCGACATACAGAGATTTGACAGTTTTTTCTGCCTCTCGCTATCTTCACTAGTCTGGATTGGCAAACGGCTAAAGCACAAACATATTCGTACCCACGAAAACAGATTTATTGCATAGATTTTTATTGCATTAAATATATTATATCCCCATCTAATGAATGATGAATTACTTTCATAATCAGTTTATTTTTAGTTTTGCATTTTTTTAAATTTGTACATTTAAAATAAAATGTAATTTACCTCCACATTTACAGATCGTTTGTATGACAGCTATATGATTTTAATGAAATTTAAAACAGACTTCAGAAATAATATAGAATACTTGCATCTCAAAGTATATGAAGTTATGTTGAAAACTGACAAAGTTATAATGTTTTTTCTAAAAATTTTCCGATCGTTCCTATGGCAGCTGTATGGTAAAGTATTTTTATAAATCTAAATCAGAAAATCTGAAATAATATATGAAGCTCATTACCGAGAATTAATTGTAAAAAACAGTGAAGCTATAATGTTCTTTCTACAAATTTACGCATCATTGTATGGCAGCTATATGATATAGTCGTCCGATCCGGCCAGTTCCGACTAATGTACGAGTGATTATATAGAAGACTGTCTGCAAAGTTTCATTCAGATAACTTTAAAACTGAGAGAGTAGTTTGCGTAGAAACGGACGGACAGACGGATATGACTAGCTCGACTTGGCTGTTGATGATGATCAAGAATATATATATTTTATAGGGTCGGAAATGCTTCTTTCACTGCGTTGCAAACTTTTGACTGAAATTATAATACCCTGCAAGGGTAAATTATAACTTTGTCAGTTTTCAACATATCTTCTACTGTGAGACGCGAGCATTCTACATTATTTTAGAATTTCGTTTTTCATTTCATAAAGATCGGACGACTATACCATACAACGATCGACTATACCAACACACAATCGGTAAAAGAGAAAAAAAAAACAAATTTCCTTTACATGTAAAAATGAAAAAAATTTAAAACTGTAATATTTAATGAATATGAAAGTAATTCATTTTAATTAAGATAGGGTTAAAATAATTAATACAACTTAAATTTGCTTCCTTGCTTGATTTTTTTTTTACATTTTTACACACTGTGTTCGTGAAAATCTACTTAAGGCACACTCTCGATTATCATATGTTTAATATCAAAAGCAAACCACATAAAAAAAAACAGCCTACCATCTATGTATCTATGTATCCATCTATGTAAATTCACCCAAGAATTTTCTGGGAATTGGTTTTGTGTTCGTTCTCCAACTTTCGCTTTCTGAGAAACCCACACATCGCAAAGTTAAACGAGAACCCTGCGGCAGTTAACACATCTTTCGAAACACAACTCAATAGTATGCAACACAATCATTATGACAACCATATTCCTATCTTACATCTGAAAGAAGAAAAAGTTTTAATACTGTTTACGTTCCATGTCGATCCTATACAATGGTCATTTTGGTAAAGCTAGAACGCTAGCAAAGATAAAACGAAATAATGAAACGAAATAAAATGATGTGAGAAATCACTATGTTTTGAAGTGTCCCAAGTGTCAAAAGTCGAAAATTACAAAACATACCAACAGCCCAATGACAATAACTGAAACACCTCAGATGGTTTTTAATAGGGTAATTGTACGATCCGCCCACTACCTAAATCAGAACAAGACAATGAATACGCAGTCACTTTTATTTGCGATTTAATCAAGTATCTAGTAGTAGTATGTGGTTGTGAGAAAAACAAAATACAAAAACTTTAACTAAACTGTAGCTGAAACTGTAGTATATTTAAGATTTTGTATTATTCTAATTATTATTTATTTTATGATGTTCTTTATTACGCATCAAGTATAAAAGACTTCTAATTTAATGCGCTTGTCACACAAGAAATGTGACCATTCAGTTAATCTTTAGCATACACAAAATGTTTAATTATTCTTAGCTTAGACTAATATTAACAGAAAATAAGCTAACTTCGGCACGTTAAAGTTTGTATACCCTTGCAGATTGCTATTGTATCAATTATAATCTATCTCTATCTAATATAATGTAAATTACTTTTAAATAAATTTTATTTTTACAGTTTTAAGTTTTGTTACATGTAAAGTTAAATTTAGTTTTCCTCCACTTCCTATGGCAGCTATATGATATAGTAAAATATATTATGAAATTTGTATGGAATTAAAAATGAAATTCGAGAGTAATACAAAATGCT
Source organism: Drosophila punjabiensis (assembly GCA_008042585.1). Taxonomy (NCBI): domain Eukaryota; kingdom Metazoa; phylum Arthropoda; class Insecta; order Diptera; family Drosophilidae; genus Drosophila; species Drosophila punjabiensis. Next base: position 12,118 of record VNJR01011459.1, on the reverse strand, counting down.
CTCATCTCAGAGTAGTTGAAGATAAATTGAAAACTGGCTATGATATAATTTATTTCTCTTAAATTTAGTTAGTTAGTTCCGATCGCAGTTATCCGATTTTCATAAAATTAAATCCAAAATTTTGAAATAATGTTAAAAGCTTATATACCAGAGTAGATACAGATTTTTTGAAAAATGGTGAAGTAATAATTTTTTTTCTCAAAATTTTCGGATCTTTTCTTTGGCAGCTATATGATATAGTTGACCGATCCGGTTTGTTCCGACTTATTAAGTGGTGAGAGCATATGGACGACTATTTGCAAAGTTGCATTTAGACAGCTTCAAAATTGAGGGACCAGTTTGCGTATAATCGGACGGACAGACGGACATGGCTAGATCGACTCGGCTGTTCATGCTGTTAAAGAATATATACACTTTAAAGGGTCGGCGATGACTCCTTCACTGCGTTGCAAATTTCTTACTAAAATTAAAATACCCTACAAGGGTATGAAAACTACACACATTACACATTATGTTCTTGCAGCGTGCAATAAGTTGTATTTATATATATATATATATATATATATATATATATATATATATAGATTATAGTATTCATTGGCGTTACATTGGTGGCAGGGGGCCGTCCTCAGCAATCGCATTGTATGTCTTCATGAGCTCGTCTTTCTCGTATTCCAAACGGGCAGGCAGCATTGCGAAGATTCCGACCTTACTGGCTATTTTGAGCAAGGGCACGGACTACTAGATGTAATATTGTAACAGTCAAGGTGAAACATCGTTTCATTAACGATGTTGCATCAGTGTTTTCTCATGTTCTACAAAACTGAGTAGGCAAACGTTGTGCTTCAATATTTAAATTTCCATATTTTTTGCTTGGAAGGCCCATTGCCACCACAGTTGTATAAAAAGCAACGCCAATCCCCGTTTTCTCACTGATGGATACTGCATCTATACTGAATTACAGATGGTCTTTTTCGATGCCTTCATTAAGGAAAGCTTTTCTTTTTTTTAAAACGCCATCACATTGTATAAACGTACCTGTACACTCTTCATTGCAGGGCCTCACAGTTGGCTTTTTGGGTTATTCTCCTCGATTTTACACGAGTTCTGCCGGGTGTTTGCTCCTGGAAGAAGAACGACTACTGAACAAACTAATGACTACGATGGTTATCCAAAAACCAAAAGCCATAATATGAGCCATATCAGAGAATAAAAAATAAACTTTAAGAAATTAATTTTTTATCTATTTATTTTTAATTATTATGGTTGGTATATGTTGTTGTTCTTCTGCGCCGATCGCATTGCGGATATATTTTCTGACCATTCAAAAATAGCGAGTTATGATTCGGCCGGAAGGCAAATGTATATTTTTTTATGCATTATGCATTGGCAATATTTGCTGCAGATCAGGTTAGACAATTTTTTAGGTCTTCACTGACGAACTTGAAAACAGCTTTAAGCCAGTTGCGCCTTGGTATTAGAAAAATGTAAAAAAAAAAGTTTCCATCACGTACCAATTTTGAGAAAATCGCGGTCAAAGTATGAAAAAGTGCCCTTTTTGGCACTTTTCACTGTGTAATCACTCGGAATATATATTCAATCGGACTATTATCCAGATCCCCGCGGTAAACACTTTAACATAATAAATAAATTAATAAACATATATCAGAACTCCTAAATTGTTCTCGACAGACTTTGAGCGTTCAAGTGCCAAATCTGTGCTTTGCGGTAATGCGCAGCAAGGTATGGCTATGGGACACTTCTACACTGCCTTCCATTTCGACTATTTAAAAAAGATTACCAGTTGCACACGCAGTATATATAAATAAAAGCATTGGAAACATACAGAAAAGGACACAAAGAAAGCATAGCGACCTACATTAATTTTAAATCTAACAAATATTATAGATATGAGTAATCATTGAAGATACAATACTGAATGAGGCTTCTTAACTTCGAAATGTGCTCTTATTGCGAGCTTTGCACATATCGAGATTTCCCTCCGTCGCTCACCTTCACTTAGACATGGACGTGAACGGAAAATTCGCCTTATAACAGGAGGCAGAGTTAGATGCAGCGAAAATCACAGCTTAAGGAATAGCGTCTTTAAGTTTTTGCCTTCGACCTTGGGACATCGTGCCAATGCAAATGGATTGCGATCGCAGCTTCCTCTATTGCGTGGTATTTGACTGCTAGCCTTGCATCCAAGTCCACGACTTGTTGCTTCAGTTCGCCTACCAGACCACTGGCAGAGCCTTTTGCTGACAGTTGGCACACCAATTCCTAGACCCTCTGTTGCAGCTCATCTACCCTCTTTACCTCATTCTCCAGTTGAGTGACTCTTTGAGTGAGGATGTATATTTCAGCTGCCATCGCCTGGATGTTCTCCTGAAGTTTGCAAAGGACGCGTGCCTCGTTTTCCCGCAGCTCCTTGGAAAGGCTATTCTTCTGCTTATTAAACCTCGCATTAATGAGTTGGAACACTTGGGTCACAGTGGCATCGGATAAATAAATTTTGATAACTGTGCGATTTAACTTTGTTAAGTGCCCAGCGCTCAATTTAATAAGCGGCAATCAAAGTAATGAGTGTAGAAGCTCCGTAAACCGAAGAAATGGTTGTTAGTCGTATTTCTTAACACGCGGAAAGTAGAAAAAACGTCTACAAAGAGCAACCCGGAACTACTGGCCATCGAAAGCACGAGAACGCGCTGTCTATCAACAGCCTTACTCATTCCAACTCTAACATCTTGGAAGACGCACCAACAACAAGCAGTGTTAAAATTTTTGCTACCTCAGCAAAAGAAAAGGCAACAACTAAAGCAAAGACCAACATTACGAAATCGGTATCAAGGGCTTCATCGCCAACTGCAACGGCAAACAAATCCGTAAGCTTCGAAAAGCAACAAGCGGAGCCGGCCGTACAGACCGATATGGATCGTTACATCCAGATTAAACGTAAGCTTAGTCCGCCAAACACGGTTGATAAGAAACCAAAGATCAATCGTATCAACCAAACCAACGAACAAACCAGGAGTTCCAAAAACAGCAAAAGTTGTTTTTCTATAAGCAGATGGTGAAAACCAAACTGAACCGGAGCTTGTGACCCAAAAGAAACCAATGACCACACCTATTTATATTGAGGAAAAAAGCTCAAACGCCCAGTTCGACAAAATTTTTGTACTGGTTGGGGATGAAAATTTTAATGTTGTTCTGCTTATTAAAGGGAATATCCACGTAACCAAAGTTCAAACCAAATATGAAGAACACTTCCGAGCTGTGTCCAAATGCCTGGAGAAAACAAAAAAGAACTTTTACACCTATCAACTAAAAAGCAGAAAATGGACTACTTGTGCTCCTTAAAGAAATCGACGTCGCCCCCTCTGAGATACTAAAAGCCTTTAAAGACAAGAGATTCTCTGCTAAGAATGTTAGCACCATTATCAATAAAAACAAAAAGCCGCAAACACACTTCAAGGTCGAGTTTGAGCCAGATAGCGAAACCCTAAAGAAAAATGAAGTCCATTCGACCTACAAGCTGCAGTTATTGGTGCGTCGGAAGAGCCCCACAAACGGAACGGCCCAGTGCAATGCACAAATTGTAAGGAGTATGGACACACCAGGACATACTGCACACTTCGGTCAGTCTGTGTAGTCTGCAGAGACTTCCACAATTCCGCACACTGCCCGGCTGACAAAGAGGCACGCCATACAAACAAAAAAAAAAAATGGGGGAACTGCGGAGGAAACCATACGGCAAACTAAAGAGGCTGTTTAGTTTACAAGAAGAGTCGCATGCGACGAGCAACAGCTATACGTCAACAAAATACACATAATGTGTATTATAAATCAATCAATCAAATCATCTCTTGAAAGCGACTATGCAAACGTAAGTTCAGAACCAGAATATGGTGTTGCAATTGCTTGTTTCACAACAGTTCAAATATTTAATGACGAATCTACGCATAACCACGTGGAATGCCAACGTCATTTCACGGCATAAATTGAAATAACACAATTTCTGAATGTAAATCACATCGACGCCATGCTGCTTGTTGAATCACACCTCACAAGCAGATATAACTTCCATATATACCATTTACCGCACAGATCATCCGGATGACAAAGCCCACGGCGGAACAGGCAGATTAATCAGAGAACGCATCAAACACGATTTTCACCAGAGATTTGCAACAAATAACTTGCAAGCCACGTCCATAAAACTGCAGTCCGGAAACGACAACCTTTGCATCGTCGTTTTCTACTGCCCACCTCTCTTTACAATCTCTGTGTTCAATTCATGGATTTCTACAGCTCACTTGGGAATCGTTTCATAGCTGCTGGAGACTACAACGCCAAGCATACGGGAAGGCAACTTTATAATGCACTTAAAGATGTGAGAAATAAGTTGGACTACGTTTCTCCTGGTAGCCCCACATATAGGTTAGCAGATTCCAGAAAGATACCAAATGTAACTGATTTCGGTGTAACAAAAAACATCCACGCAAACTAATAAGTTCCAAGGCCCTATCGGATCTCTCATCAGACCTCTTTTCATGATTGATAACCCTTCTTCAAAGCCAAAGCCAGAATCTGAAGTAAGATACCGAAAAAGCACAACTCAGATATATTAAGAAAATCAACCAATGTGGAGCTCTCACCCAAATCTAAGCTCTCCGGTTAAATCTGTCTCCCCGATACGATTCTTCCTTTTGTTCGACCGCAATTCCAACCTGAAAGTGAATCCACGATAACATCGTTTTAACCGAAGGAGATCACCAAAGTCATCCGGAAGCTGAAACCGAAAATGGCTGCCGGCGGTGCCTTAATAACTCCAAAAATGATAATTGAATCACTTGTGCAGTTGAGGTCATCTGTAAATTCTTCTATGGGATCATAAGTCTCGGCTACTATAAAATAAGCAAGAAAGGAAGCTAACTTCCGCACGCCGAAGTGAAAATTAAATTTGAATGAAATTAAAAACAAAATTCTAAAATCATATGAAATGCTTGTATCCCAAAGTAGAAAAAAATTATGTTGAAAACTGACAAAGTTATATGATATAGTAGTCCGATTTTTATAAAATTAAATCCAAAAATCTGAATCAATATATAAAGCTTATAACCGAGAGTTGATCAAGATATGTTAAAAAACAGAGAAGTTATAATTTTTTTCTACAAATTTACGGATCGTTTGTATGGCAGCTTTATAGTTGACCGATCCGGCTCGTTCCGACATATATACGAGTGAGAGTATATAGAAGACTATCAACAAAGTCATTCAGATAGCTTCAAAACTGAGGGACTAGTTTGCGTCAGTCAGACAGACAGACGCACAGACAGACAGACGGACAGACGGACAGACGGACATGGCTAGATCGACTCGGCTGTTGATGCTGATCAAGAATATATATATACTTTATAGAGTCGGAGATGACTCCTTCACTGCGTTGCAAACTTCTGACTGAAATTATAATACCCTGCAAGGGTATAATTAAAAAATCTATAACCATAAAGATCACCGGAACAGATAACATGATTCCGTCCTTTTACAGACCAATAAGTGTCCAAATTGTTCGAAAAATGCCTTCTAACACGCTTAATACTATATATGTGAGCTTAGAACATTATCCCAGCCCGTCAATTCGGCTTCAGAGAAAAACAAGAAAGGAAGCTAACTTCGGCACGCCGAAGTTCGTATACCCTTGCAGATTCCAATTGTATAAATTATAATCTATCCCAATATAATATAAAATGAACTACTTTCATATACATACAATTTTTACAGTTTTACATTTTTTTTATGTACGAGTGAGAGTATATATAAGACTATCTACAAAGTTTCATTCAGATAGCTTTAAAACTGAGGGACTAGTT
>VNJR01011441.1:0-32370 GCA_008042585.1 Drosophila punjabiensis | reverse complement strand
CTTGTCATTCAAGTACTTCTTATGTATTTGTCATTCATTTCATTCTTCATTTATTTCTAGAGCCAATACACTGAGAATCTTATAGTAACTTAATTACTCTAACATTTCAAAATAAACTTCGACAAATATACATTTTAGGCTTAAAAATATTGAGTAGTACTTGTTACAGCGCTCTGAACACCTCCGCCTTGAAAAAAGGTACTCGTAGTATCTCCTCCGTTCCGACCGATTGGTTAATCGGAAACCAAAAAAACTTAACCGACGTTTAAGTCTATAAGCCTTAATGCATGGAATGAACTACAATCAAATAAATATACCAAAAATTGAGTTTTTTACAGAAATTGGAAAAAAAATGCGTTTTTGCCGTTTTCTTTTCGTTTATTTATTTTTGTTTACGTAGGGGGGTGGAAAACCCAGTAGAAGAAAAGGTGGGGGCGTCGTTGAGGAACTTCAGATCAGCTTTATTCGGCTGCATACATGTAACTAACTTATGCTTAGGAGTAGAGCCGAGCTCCCGCCCGCTATACTCCAATAATAGACCGAGAGCGGGAGATCCAAGGAGGCGAGCGGTGCCGAAGTTCGCTTCGCGGCCAGCGCAGGGGCCCTTAGCTTAGCCGAGGGCCGTGCGCCCGACGGAGAGAGAGGTAGAGAGCTTAGTAGCCGCTAGCGGTGCCCTATTGTGCTGAGGAGCGGAGAGCGGGCGAGCTTTTTGGAAGCTTGGTGGGCAGAGGGGCTACAGGTTCCGCCTCCTGGCGTGAACATTCCGCCCCCCCTTGCAATCACTCGGATTGCAACAAAACCCTTTATCCAGAGTACGTAGGTTCTGTGACGCTGGAGCGATGAGGAGAGCCATAGGATGCTGAAGGGTACCGTGGAGAAGCTGTCGAAGGCCAAGGATCAGCTGACGAGTGCCGTGGAGTGGCGGAGGAATGGCGAGAAGGGCGGTAGGGTGGCGGAACCGGGTACAGCACTGAACATGGAGATTCGGTAGTTGATCCTAGGAGGCCTATGACTTTGTAGCGGAGGGATACCGTAGCAGACTCGGAAAGTTTCCTCGGAATGTTTGTGGGCCAAACAGTTTGAGGAGTACCTGTCGGAGAGAACCGCGCGGAGTCTCCTCTCAGCAGTGAGCCGGAGGAACTGTTGGCATTTCCGAAGCGGGTGGATTCCGCCGCAGACTCGGCAACGGTCTGACTGATTACCTTGGGTACGTCTGCGTTGCAAGTCGGCCGCATGGCTTTTGGCAAGAGTTTTCCTGTGGAAACCTCGGATGCATGGGAAATACGCGTGGAGAACACAGACACTCGACTTATGGGTGCTACGGAGTTGTGAGCGGAGACTGTCGCGTTTCTCGAAGTAGGTGTGGGTCGTGGACTAGACGGAGCGGGGGTACTTGGTGCGTTAGCAATCGGATTGTCGAAGTGCAGCAGAGTGTGATGCCGGCCACGGCACGTGAAGCAGGAGTGGGAACTAGTGCAGCTTTGCTGCTGGTGGCCTCGGGCAAAACAGTTTAGGCAGAGCTACTTTCTTCTGACGAAGTTTGTTCGATCATTCACAGTCATTGCCAGGAAACGCGGACATATACGCACGGGGTGATTGTTCCCGGCCACACCTTCGGGGTGAAGGAGCCACCCTGGCTTCATTGAAATAAAGCCGGCGCACAGGTACGTTGGCATTAGACGATCGTGGCGGATGTTGCCCAGAGACGCTAGGCCTGATATCTTCGATGGCCTCCAATGTGCGATGGCGCTCTGTAAGGAAGGAATCCAACTCTCTCCAAGTTGGAATTTCAGCTTTATTATGAACGGACTGCTCCCACATGGAAATAGTGAGCGTTGGAAGCTTTGACGAAATTATGTAGACGAGAAGACAGTCCCATGCCTCAATTTGGAGAGCTGACATTTCTAGGGCAGTTAGACAACTCTGTAAAGTGCCTTGAAGCTCCTTTAAAGCGGCTCCGGACTCTCGGGGGACAGGCTAGATGTTGAAGAGGATTTTTAACTGACTGTTGACCAATAACCGCCGATTCTCGAAGCGGTCGGTGGGGCTTCGCCACGCTAAGACGGACCCCTCGTTAGTGAGCGGAGCCTTCGAGACAATTGCGTGCGCATCGCCACTCGTTTTGGACGAGTAGGTGGAACAACTTTCCCACCGGCGTGAGTCGCGAATTATTTATATAAATCGCCGTGAAAAGGTCCCTAAAGGTGGGCCAACTAAGATATTCGCATGTGAACACGTCGGTTTCTACTGGTGGTAGCCGACAGCCAGTAGAAATGGGCGGATGGATGCTTTCGGAAGCCTGAGCTGACTGAGAAGTGACCGTCTCGATTGATACGCACCTTGCGTATACTGAATAGCAATTATTGTATTGGGATTCCAGCACTGTCGAGGTAGCCGTACTATCAGCGGACACGGAAAGAAAGTCGGATCAGCTCTCATAGCTCTTCTCCACCTTTTTCCACAAGACCCGGATCTGATCGCGATGGACTTGACACAGGTTGGGCGAGACATTTGCGGATTCTGGGATGCCCGGAGTAAGAATATTAGCCTCAAATTGAGCTATACGGGTCGTTGTAGAAATAAACTTTCTTAAGGCGACGTCTATTGCGGTATCAGCCATTTTTGCGGACGAATAAGTAAGCCTGGGACAGTGTTTACGGAATTAACACTATTTGTCCGTGGAATGGAAGCGGCGGGCTTTGGCTTTAGCACAGACAGGCGCAAAGCTACGGATTGGAATTTGTCCGAACGGATTAATCGAATCGCAAGTGATTTGCCAGGATTTGGGCTGAGCAACTGGGGATTCTAGAAACTAGCAAACGATTACGGTCACACTAGGACCCGTAGAAATCTGAGAAGCCAAGTAACTACTTGGCAGTTGCTGAAGAAGAAGAGCCAGAAGCAAGAATCAATTTAAGTCTTTGCCACAGGAACGTGGAAAGTCGAATACAAATTAAATAAAGGAAAAAAACGATATATTATGCCATTCCCTTCACACACAAATTCATTTGATTATATGTCGGAAATATTTTCGCGGATTAGAAGCGCGTTAAAGTGTCTGTGTAAATATGTACAGATATATGTACGTATGTATGTATGAACGACGGCCCAAAGAAGTCGAACGAAATAATATTTGCACTCAAAAGGAGAACTGCAATTAATATGGCGTTGAACACGAGAAACCGGAAAAAAAAGAAAATTGGAGTTTGGATATATATATATATATATATGTAGAAGCATATATTTTCTGAAAAAACGTGGTCTCGGAACACTTGGACTTGAAGTTGAGATAGGAATCTGACAGCAGTTTAAACAAGATGGAAAGTTGGATTAACTACTGCAGTCCGGCAATTAGAAAGGGGAGAAAGGGTTCCACCGAAACTGCTGGTAAGAAAGGAATCCAGGACGATATCCTCATCCGGCTAGAAGGACCATGTTTACGTAACGGGCTGTCCAGGATGTCCTCCGCTAAAGGATCCAGAAAAATATATATATATATCCCACGAAGAAAACCCAGTAGAATAAAAAGTCGGGGGCGACGTTGAGGAACTTCAGATCAGCTTTATTCGGCTGCATACATGTAACAAACTTGTGCTTAGGAGTAGAGCCGAGCTCCCGCCCGCTATACTCCAATAATAGGCCGAGAGCGGGAGATCCAAGGAGGCGAGCGGTGCCGAAGTTCGCTTCACGGCGCGGAGATCGACCAGCGCAGAGGCCCTTAGCTTAGCCAAAGGGCCGTGCGCCCGAACGAGAGCGAGGTAGAGAGCTTAGTAGTCGCTATTGGTGCGGAGAGCAGCCAGCGACGGCTAGCTCAACAGCCAGCGTATGGAGTTCGGAAATTTGACAATGCAGCGGGCGGACGAGAGCGAAAGAGCGGGCGAGCCTTTTGGAAGCTTGGTGGGCAGAGGGGCTACAGGTACCGCCTCCTGGCGTGAACACTTTTAAAATATATAAGTTTTTAATATTTTTAAGGATTGTAGTTCATTCCATGCATTTACGTGTACTTAACATTTCCAAAAAAATTTCAAGTTATTTGGTCCAACCGTTTTTGAGTTAGGATGGAGATCAGTTTGAAAAATACAGTTTTGAGAAAATCGGAAAAGAAATTATCATTCCAGGAGTAAGCTGCACGGAAGGGCATTCTTTTACAACGCTATAACATTCTAATGGCATCGAATATCAAAAAATCCTTTTAACCACATATTCTTCATAAGTTATAGATAATTTGAATTGGAAAACAAATTTTCGGTTTTTTTTATCGTCACGTGAGATGACCCCCTTATATAAGCTACATGAATTTTCGAATAAGTTTATTGGAAGATAGACAACCGAAAGCTATAGTGGCAAGAAATTATTTTAATTGGCAAACGAAGACGAGAAAAAGTATGCGCTCGGTCTGAATTCAATTTTACGACAACTTCTATTTATCTTACAGGTGTAAAACCTAGCTTAACGAAGTTTGGTGAAGCCGAGGCGAATTCTTTATTATGCTCCCGCCTTCGCCCTAAACTAACTTATACTAGACTTAAAAAATATGGAAAAATTCAAAACAAAATCTAAGCTAAGCCAAAATCGGCCCCGCTCTCCTAAAGACCGCTCCATCGCTCCTTCTAAAATCGACGACCCTGATCATTCCGTCCACTTCTGCGTGCGTTCCGACGATCCTTCCCAGGGGCAGGGAGCTCCTATCCATCGCTTGGGTCCTGGCTGATCGCTCCGAGAGGCTTGTGCTTGGCAGTTTTGACACCTTTCTCCCATAATCCGCCCATGTGCGGAGCTCGAGGAACACCGCCTTGCTTCCGCTTCTTGATGCGAATTCGCGAAAGGCATATGCCTGCTTCACGATCCGTTCTCGTTGTATTTGGGGACATCGTCGGCGATCAAAATGAAGAAGAGCCAATAAAAAGGAGTCAGTGCTTAAATCTGAAACAATTTCTCAGTGAACCGCATTGGACGCATAGCTTAACAAACAGGGCAACAAGTCAAGCGGAGGCCTTTCTCGAATTTTTAGTGTCGTATAGACAGGACCACGCAGAGAGCACTGAGATAGACTCACTGAGATAGACTCAGCAGGTAAATTTCCCATAATTGGTGTCATCAGTCGAGGCTGGCATTTAAAGCAGCGCACACATGATCGACTGTCTGACTGCAGAGTGGAGGAGAATTACTTGGCGCCCCCAACTCACAACAACGCAAAATTAGCACCAAGTGTTTAGTATTCATGAATGAAAGAGTTCAAACGCTTAAAACACTTGGGCCAACTTTGGCGCCTTTTCGAAATTTTCTAATTTCTATTTGATACTCGTGCTTTAGTACTATTCCAAAAATTTTTTAAAAGGTTGCAATGTATTCAGTCGGAAATAGTGTTTTTTTGAAAACTCTTATCTTTGCCTTTTTTTATGAAGCGGAACATAAGCAGTTTGAGTTTGACGAAAATTCTTCGCTGACATCCAGCAAATTTAAAGTTTGCACAGCAGTGGTCAGTGGTCAGTGGTCCGATCGTAGTCTTCCTTGCTTCCCGTCGCAAGACTTCTTTATCCAGCTCAAAGTGGACTCAAATGGACTGTCCAATTTCGTCGACGTTACAAGAATTGAAAGAATTTTTACTGGGTTCTGCTTTGTTGCTACATGCCGCCATGCAGCTTCTCCTGACCATTCCTTTATCTCCGCTACACTGTTCAAAACGAAAGATGGATAATGGTCTTGATTTCCGCTACTTTAGACTGGGAATGTAAATGAGTGGCTGTTAAGAGAAAATCGCATTATTTTCAAAGAAGCAATGCGACTGAAAAATTACCAGTTTTTGCTGGGGTTTCGGGTTTCGCTACAAGTAGGATAAAGAGCCTCTGCTTTCTTTCTCCCACTCTTCACAACACCCCACACAAGTCTCTGAAGATGTACCTGTATTAACCTATAATTTTAGCTCGTTTAGCTTTAGGCATTACAAAAGCATTAACGCTTTGGATCGTCAGTGTGACTATAATATGTGTGACTGACTATATATCAATTATAAAGTGTTGAGTCTCAATTAAATGTTATTTTATATGTCTAACAAATGCGTACCTGTCAAAACAAAAGTTATTAAGCCAAGAAAAAACCTGTGGCTTAATAATGAAATAATGGAATTGATACATCAGCTGGATATTGTTTACCGTAAACATTGGGACATTGTGACTCGCAATATTTTCATAACTTATCAGAAGCCCTTAATTCAAAAACTATATGTGTTTTATCTTAGACGTCTTGACCATATATCCAACTTGACAATTACAATTCTTAACTTGACTTTGTGGATTACTTATAGGACTCTTACTTACATTCATAAAATAATAACATCGAAAGGACCAAAGTATCTGTACGATAAACTCGTATTTGCCACTTCACAATGAACAAGAAACTTGATATGCCCCAGATACAATACTGAATGCTCAAACCGACAATTCATTATAAATGCTACTCGTCGCTAAAAATTATTAAAGTTATAAACAATAATACAATAGGTATAATGCAATCTCGTCTTTGCTTTCAAAGGACCAATCGGGTTCAAAATAGTTTGTCTGAAAAATAAAATTTTTGTTTTCAAAAAAAATTTTACTTCAGACATCAACGAAACTCCGCTGTTTTACAAGCCACCCCCAATTGTGATCAAAAATTATGAATCTATAAAAGGGCTTGTCAGATTTATATATAAGAAATATTCTATTAAATACCACCCAGATAATTATATTTTGATCCTGTCTTCAGACTCAGATTTGTACAGAGAAGTTAAGAAATCGCTCACCTTAGCTAATGTACCATTTTATATCTGGAAACTTAAAGAGGAAAGAGCCTACCGGATAGTCATCCGAGGTGTACACCACTCCATCTCGGATGAGGACATTAAGAAAAGCCTAACCGAACTTGGCCACATTATTCGCTTTGTCAATAGAAGCCGTTTCGATAAAACTCAGCTTAACCTATTGTTTATTTAATTAGAGCCTTCTGCCAACAATACAGATATACATGAGCTCAAGACGCTCTGTTGCTAACGGTACGAGTCAAACTTTAACACAAAAAGGACGATGTCATCGACTGCCAACAAGAAGTCCATCCAGTTAAATGATTCAACCATGGCGGTAGTCATACAGCAAGTTACAAAGGCTGTATGGCTTACCAACAAATAGTAAGTCGACGCAAAAGTGCTATATCCCATCGAAGCCGCCCTTAACAACAAGTAATGGCACCAACTGCACGAAGAGGCGTATCGCCTATGCTTTCATACGGGTACGTCGCTGGTGGATCTCTCCCAATACAACGGGCAAGACCACAGCAATGGAAGCCAAATTCATCCCAGCAACTGCGAAATCTTCAGATTAATTAGCAATGGCAGAGACAAGAGCGATCTGCTTATGCAATCTGATGAATAATTATCGGTGCTCGTAGCTCAGCTAGAAAAGATGTTCCAGATGATGATGTCAATGATGACGCTTATGACAGACCTCTTATCACAAAACGCACCAGGAACTGCTTAAGCTATCTCTGGATCGTTTGGAACGCCAACGGATTGACCGACAAGGCACTGTAGCTTTTTGCTTCAAAAACATAACATTGACATTATGTTGGTCAGTGAAACACACTTATGCTCTCGGTCATACAAAAAGCTACACGGATATGACATTCACCTATTTAACCATCCTGCCGATCGCTGCCATGGGGGCTCTGCTGTCCTCATAAAGTCCCGCCTCAAATAGACCAATTCTTAACATTGGAACATCAAAGTGCTCAATGTGTCGCAGTCAAAGTTAAAAGGGACCAAATGGAACTTTCCATTCCGTGTATTTATTGTCCTCTAAGCTACCAGCGCACCTGCCAAGTCATTAGAATACTATTTGAGGAATTAAGAATCAAATTCCTAATTGCCGGAGACATTGGTGTTGTAATTCTACTGTCAGTGGGAAAGTACTGGCAGACTGTATCCTCAACTCCAACTTCCAAGTCCTTGCAACCGGAGGGCCCACGCATTATCCGTACAACCAGCGTGCGCCATCAGCAATTCATTTTTGTATATATGGACTGGACCATATAAGAACTGCTGCTTTCAAGATCTCCCGGAAGACGAACATCTTCCCTCAAAATGCGAGCATTCTACGGTTACAGGCAGCAATTATTGAGCTAGTAAGCCTCAACATGGCTCTAAGCTCAACTGAAGACACTGAGGACGCCATTGAGCTCTTTGTGCGAAATATCCACATTGCTGCCAAATCCTCAATCTGTAGGTATGGTTCAATAAACACATTAGACACATCTCATGCTCTTTTAAAACCTGAGGACCTGGATCTGGTGAGGTTGAAAAGAGTCTTGCATCGTAGGTTCATGTGCTCGCGAGATCCGGCCGACAAAAGAGCATATCGTCGCGCTGAGGACGATCTCAAAAAGTTACAGCATAATAAATGCCAGGCCATTTGCCTCTAAATAAAAAACTGCAGTCCAGAAAAAGCTGCAGGATTTGACGGTATCGATAGCAGAGTTTCCAAGGCTTTGCCCAAAAGGGGAATATTATTCACTGTGTTCCTGTTCAACTCCATGCTACGTATCAACCACTTAACCTCCCAATGGATATGGATAATTTTTTTTTTTTTTTTTTTTTTATTTACGCGCGAGTCCCAATGGTTCCTACCTCGCGCCCAACCGACCGAGGGGCGCAGCCGTGTGACGTACGGCACGAACGCGTTCTAGATAGACGCGTGAGAAAGAAAATAAAGGAGGGCATGACGAAAATTATATGCTCCTACGATACTACATACCACATACGAGCTAATTCTTCAAGCAATACGGTTTTAAGTTTAGGAAGACTGTTACTTCCAACAATATAATCAAAGAGGCGGTTGTAATCTGCGCATTAAACCCTAATGGGTTCATGCACTTCAAATTCCCCCTACAGTGATCAATAACTAAGGGGATATAGGATCTAGATGTTAGTCGCGGTATGTGGAAATTGAGCTGACCTAGCAGATAGGGGCTCTCCACGTCTCCGTGTATTAGCTTATGTAGAAAGACGACGCCAAGCATCGTTCTTTCGTTCGTTAATTAATAGAAGTATACTAGAGTAAGACGGTAATCTTAGGTCGTCATCCCAGGAAAAGCCACGTTGGGCAAACAGTAAAAAATTTTTTTGGACGGACTCAATGGGGTTAATATGGACTCCAAAACTGGGACTCCAAACGCAAGAACCATATTCCCAAATGGGCTAAACTAATGAAGTGAAAAATCTCTTAGTTACATAAGGGGAATCGAATTTGATTGACCACCTTTTTATAAACCCAAGCACGCCTCTGGCTTTATTAACCATGCAGCAAATATGTTCAGAGAACGAAAGTTTAGGATCAAAATGGACTCCTAGATCATCGACAAGAGTTATTCTTTCCAAAGAGCAATCATTAAGCATATAAGTGGCATACTGGGGAGTGACACGTGAAAATGTCATCAGTTAGCACTTGGAGCTGTTGAGATGTAATAGGTTAGCACGACACCATTTCTGCAAATTATTAAGATCCAATTGTAAGTCCAACTGTCAAGAGCTGTCCTTATACTGCATGCATAGTTTAACATCGTCAGCGTACATAAGCACACGAGGGTTGGTTGCAACTAGCGGAAGGTCATTGATGAACAATGTAAATAGCAGTGGGCCAAGATGGCTACCTTGTGGGACGCCAGATGTGACACTGAGGAATTTGGAGAGAGCATTTTTAAACAGAACCGAACAAATCATTATTCATTCCGCTTTCCGCTGCTGACTTCTCCTACGGGCTCTTGCAATTTTCGGAGAAATGTGCCGGTCTGGGCTATGTGTTCCCAATATACGGTACCTGACCTCTTGGTAATTGGCTTCTCGGATAGCTATAGGTTCACGTTTTGACCATTTAATGTTATGTACTGGTTTATTTACTTCAACAGAATCCTACCAATTTTATTTCCCTTACAGATATCCTTATCAATAGGCATGTATTTTGACGAGGCTTTCATTTGTTCGTTGCAAACGGATTGGAGCGTGGTTCCTCGTTTTTGCCCACTTTCCTCCCACAGTTTCCCGCTTGGCATCGCGTGCATCTGGGAGTCCTCACACCGGGGAGTCCACACACAGAGAATACCTTCAAAACCTCAGATTCACACGCATTGAATGTATGTCCCACGGTTCCACAATTCCAGCAGGTAAGTGGCGGTCGTTCTCTGTCGTTCTGCCAGTGTTTAGCTAATGCTTCCACATCTTCTTGATCCACATTTCCACTCCCTTCTCCGACTGGTTCCGGACAAAGCTCATCTACCCTCGGACGATCCTTATATCTCCGGTAACTTCGAGGTTGCTTGGCTGTCTGGTCCATCGAGTCGCCAGGATTCTTTCCGCGCCGTGCCATTCGTGTCGGAGTTGATCCAGGTTTGTGATATAGATGGGGTATATTATTTTCGAAATCTGATCCCTAATGTTCATCTTTATCACTTTTATCAGGTCGAAGTCGGAAAACGGCATCTCTAGTCGAAATCTGAGAGCTAGCATGGTCTGGATGTACACCTCGTTGGTTTCTCCTGGCTTCTGCTTCCGTTCTAGCAGCTCGTATTCTCGTTCAAAGTTGGATCGGTGACTCTGGAACTGCTGCTGTAGTGCAAACCTCAGGAAAGGCCACTCTTGCTTCTCCGTCGATCTCACGTACATCCAGTACCATTCCTTGGCTTGTTCTTCCACTAAAACGTGAAATTCCCTTAGGACCTCCTTCCACGGCACCTGGTACGACCTTTGAAGATGTTTGAGGCGGAAAATAAAATCGGACACGGGCATACTTCCTGGACTTCCATCGAAACTTAGCCCCCACTTCCGCAGCTGACCTACTTTAAACGCTGAATCGCCCGTCACGGATCTCGTCCTGGATTGACGTTTTGCTGTGGCCCACCGTTTTTACTAGGATATTCTGGCGGTGTCGTGTGAGACGCATTCCATCTTCTTTGTTCCTGATCCGTCGACCAGGCGGTTTGCCGATACCTTTCCGAGGCGTGAAGATTCACTTCCTGCTTCCCGGATACCGCCCCATATGTCGGCGGCGGGAATCCCCGGCACCGGCTTAACCCCGGCACCATGTTTGGTGGAGGCTGCTGTAGTATGCTTGGATCGAATGGTGGCATCGGATTTGCCAGCGTCTGCGCTGCTACGCCTGAAAGTGGCTGCATCTGCGTCCCCGACGAGTGTATTTGGGGCTTGTATTATATAGCTATATATTATTTATATAATTAGATTAAGTTAAATTAATTAAATCAAACACATCCTTTGTGTTCCTTATAGGTATTCCTAGATGTTTCAATGAAATGAAACAAACTATTAAATACATAACTATTACAAAAAACCCTAACTCTTTCAAAGCTACTTCAGTTTTTTAATTATTTGGTAAATAAAATAAAATACCCTATAATCGGTAAGACTTGTATACAAACTTATTGCAGGGTAGTACGCAAATGCCACAACACTTTTCCATTCCGCTTAAATTTTTCTCAGCTTCTCTCATGTCAGCGTTAATTTGATCCATGCCTTCCTCAATACGGTCCAGTTGCTCTATAAGAAGAATTCGTCATTATTAGGTAACAGAAAAGATTATATGAATATTTTTATTATTATTATAGATAAATTATCCGCAATTACAAAGTGTGGATAATTTTTTTTAACACTAGCTACAATTGCCTTCAGCTTAAGTACTACTGTTGGTATAATTAACAATATCAATTGAGCAAATAAATAAATCAGGTATTGACATTACGAATTTTAGGTTCTAAAGGTATGGGTTATACGCAAGTATGTACGTAAATTAAATATATATTTATTGTATGTTGATAATGTTAAGATTACGTTAATTATTGTTAAAGAGGTGGATGGATTTAAGTAATTCAATTGTTGTAACAGAATTTTTTGGATTTAAAATTTATTCTATTGTCTTTGGGTTCAACGTAAATATGACATTCTAGAAATTAGTGGATAAGTGTTAGGTTTTGGTTGCAGTGTTGGCATGTAGGAGGTGGAGTTTTGTTCAAAAGGTAGCCATGTGTTAATTTATTTTATCCAATACCAAGTCTCTTAAATTTAAGGGTGTCGCATCGAGAGATTGTTTTGCTTAGGGGGTCCATACTGTTTTTTTTTATAACCTTGCAGGGTAATATAATATTCACTGCAACGCAGTGAATGAGGCATTTTCTAGCTAAAAGTATTGTAACGAATTTCGGCCGCGATTAGGGCGCGGGCGGAGATCACTACGGAAGGCCAAGCGGAACTTTTTATTTAATAGGTGTGGCCGTGCCGTGCCAACTTCCTAGCCTCGAAGAGAAGTACATGAGTATTTTTGGGTTATTTCTGGTGTTTTTTTTTATTTTTCGCCAATATGCGTCTTGTTGTCGAAAACGATCGTAAAGAAGAAGAGAGTTAATGCGAAGAGACCAGACATCGCGGCTGTCAAGTCCTCGTACTTGCGCAGCTTAGCTCTTTTTGAGATCCTAGTGGTCACACTAACTATCGTTTCGCAGTCAGCGTTGCCAACTGACTTGAGGGTCGATAGCCCTTTAGATTTGGCGGCTTTCTTTACATTGCCCCCTTCTCAGACTCGAGCCTCCAAGCTGAGTATTTATGGATTAGCGTCCCGGTATGGGGCCAGGCGGTTGACGTGCACGTTGCAGCCTTATCTCGTACACCAAGTCAGAGTGACGACGGATGACGGTAGCAGGGGCAATCCAGTCGGATTGCAGCTTCGGGCATCGTCCCACTCTCCGAGTGGGAAAGTAGAGCCAAACTTGCTCCCCTCCGATAAACTTCACTGGATGCGAACGAAGATCGTAGCGTAACGTTGTTAACGTTGGCGGCGACCGTTAGATGCTGTCGTCCGACCCTCTGCGTTTCTTGTATGTGGTCTTGCAACTGTTTGAAAAAGCCTGGTAACTTTCCGGACCAGGAGATGGTCGACCAAAACGCACCAAAACGACAAAAGACTTCTTGGACAAGGCCTCGGGCTACTGTTTCAGCGGTCTGATTGGGCAGAGCGATGTATTCCGGCCATTTGGTGAAGTAGCACATTACTAATGCGATGTAGCGGTTCCCAAGTGCATCCCAGGATGGGCTGTAAGGGGCCTACGGTACGGCGAGTAGGACCTCTTCTGGCATTGCATTCGGCACAGCGGGCGCACCAAATGGTGACATCGGTGGTTTGCCCAATCCAAAAGTAGCGTTTCTTCAGCTTGGCGACAGTCTTCTTGATCCCGAAGTGGCCATTGGTTGTCGAGTAATGGGCGCTGCGAATAGTTTCTTCTGAAGATTTCGAGGCACCACCAGAGCCGCGTCCGCCGATTTAGTCTTAATCATTAGCACACCCCTGTCTATGAAAAGGCTCTCAAACAAATGCCAATACGCCTTTGTTTCGGGGCTTTCTTTCCACGTCTCGGATTTAGTCGGCCGCTCTCCTCTCGCCACCCACTGCAGAATCAGCGCAAGAGTGGGGTCCGTTTCCTGCCTGCTAGCAAGGTCTACGGGTTGGGTTTGTAGGAACATAACCCCGTGGCCGTCGTTTTGCTCTGACTTGGTGCACACGCGGCATTCGCTACAGGGACGGCGTGACAAAGCGTTGACATGGTGTTTTCCACTACGGTGCTGGATATCCATGTCGTACTGCTGGAGCCGCTCAATCCAGCGAGCCAGTTGTCCTTCCGGTTCTCGAAAGTTGAAGTTGCGCAGAAGAAATTTCCGGCCATATAGGTAGTGATGAAAATGCTTCGTGGCCAGCACAACTGCTAGCAATTCTCGCCTAGTTACACAGTAGTTGCGCTCCGCCGCACAGAAGGACTTGCTGTAATACTCCAGTACGCGCTCCTGGCCGTTTTGTCGTTGACTGAGCACAGCGCCCGCACTGTGGTTTGACGCGTCGGCATCCACGATGAATAACTCATCGGGCGCGGGGAACGTTATCACTGGTGGCGTTGTGAGCTTGACTTTGAGCGCATTAAAAGATTCGTCAGCCGCTGATGACCATGCAAAAAGGCATTTAGCTTCTGTGAGTTCGTGCAGAGGTCGTGCGATGGTGGCCAAGTCCGTGATGAACTTACGGTAGTAAGAACATAGTCCCACGAAAGAGCGCACTTTTTTTTTATTCCGAGGTGCTGGCCATTCGATCACCTTTCGAAACTTCTCCGGACACGCCGTTAAGTCCTTTCGGCTGACAACGTGGCCCAGGTAATTAACCTCGGTTCGAAAGAAATGGCATTTGCGGGGACTCAGTTTCAATCCTACGCTCCGCAATCTTTCGAAGACCTTCTGCAGGTGGTCCAGGTGATCCTCGGCGGTATGCAGGTGCACAATAATGTCATCTAGATAAACCCGGGTGGACTTCCAGGTGAGGCCAGAGAATAAGCCATCCATCAACCGTAAGGGTAGCTGGCGCGTTGGTCAGGCCAAACGGCATTACGTTAAATTCAAATGGACCAGCATCACACGTAAATGCTGTCTTGGGTTGGGAGTTCTCGTCCATCTCCACCTGCCAGTAGCCGTTCTGAGATCCATCGTAGAGAATCAGCAAGCACCGTGCATAGTGGTTAAAATGACATCCTCGGTAGCGGATACGAGTCCTTGACGGTGATGTCGTTTAGGCGTCGATAATCCACACAGAACCGGGTGGAACCGTCCTTCTTCTTGACTAGGACAATATGCCTCTAAGCTGCATGTCGGCGACGAGCTGCTCCACTTCGCCCTTCTTGGCCAGCGACGCACTGGCTGTTCAATAGGCCGGAATTGGGCGGTGTCGATGAAGTGCCTCGTTGGGTCGGTGTGCCCAAAGTCGTCGTCGGCTCGAGCAAATACTCGACGATAGCGATCCACCAGTACTAGCCACTTGTCGTGAAGGTGGGACGGCAAATCTGGGGGCACCTCCGCGTCGGGAACCGTCACGTCCTTGTCCATGTCCTGGTCCGGCGCAGCTTCCAACAGTTCCACTGGCTCTACTTGTCCCAGTATCGCTTGCGCGGGTAACGTGTATTCCCGGCCGCTGAGATTCACAAGGTGCAGGGTGCTAGTGTCGCTGGAGGTGTCCACCAAGGCGCTGCCAAGTAGAACTGTGGCGCCGGCAGCGGCGTTGTTTCTGGGAGAACCTCGGTGTCCTAGGCGTTCAAGCTCCAGGGCCAAATCCTCAAAGGACTCTCGGGGCCCTTGCAATCGATTATGGAAAGCGTGATAGCCGGCATGCTAACTGATCGCGAAATACTCGCGCATGGCAGTCGATAGGGCCTCGTACGAGTGAAGTGTAGCCTCTGGGAGGGTGGCGTGAACAGCGTTTTCACGCCCCCGCAGGCTAGTGTACTCGGCACATCTTCCTTTCTGACCAGTGGTACTCCTCGGCCATGTCGTCCAGGAGGCGCTGAAACTCTGGCCAGGGCGGGTGCCGTCAAAGGTGGGCGGCAGCTCCGCGTCCGACACCTCTAGAATTCCCCAATGTGAGGTTAGGTCGCATGCTGGCGGCGGCACACAGTTTGGTGCCGCTCCCGGCCCGGTGTCCATCCTCCGGGAATGCACCTGCCGCGGTTGTCCCGAGTCGACGTTGGATGCCTCGGCGAAGCGCGGGGTGCTAGCAGAGTGCCGGGCGCGCTCTGTTTGCGTCACACTCTCGCGACTGCGCGCCGGCTGGTCTCCGTGGTTCCCAGCGCGGTCGCCGAGCATCGTCCTCTAGAAGGTCGCCCACATTTGCTCGAACTCCAAAGCCTCCACTTTTCGCTCAATCAGCCGGAAAGAGCGATCGATGGCTCGATCCACGGCGTCCAGCGCGGCGGCTCCATCTTGCGGTTCTCCTTGGTTATACCCCTCTGGCGAGGCTTGACGGCGGTGGCGAGCGGAATTCTTAGGCCTTTTTTTCGTAGCTCAGGGTTTTCGCAAACCCTAGCGACCCCACACCTGGCACCAATGTAACGAATTTCGGCCGCGATTGGGGGCGCGGGCCGAGATCACTACTATTTAATAGGTGTGGCTGCCAAGAACCCGGCCGTGCCAACTTCCTAGCCTCGAAGAGAAGTACATGAGTATTTTTGGGTTATTTCTGGTGTTTTTTTTTATTTTTCGCCAATATGCGTCTTGTTGTCGAAAACGATCGTAAAGAAGAAGAGAGTTAATGCAAAGAGACCAGACATCGCGGCTGTCAAGTCCTCGTACTTGCGCAGCTTAGCTCCTTTTGAGATCCTAGTGGTCACACTAACTATCGTTTCACGGCCAGCGTTGCCAACTGACTTGAGGGTCGAAAGCCCTTTAGATTTGGCGGCTTTCGTTACAGTATATATATTCTTGATCAGCATCAACATTTAGCCATGTTCTTCTGTCCGTCCGTCTGTCCGAATATACGCAAACTAGTCCCTAAGATTTGAAGCTATCCGAAGGAAACTTTGCAGAGCGTCTTATACATTTTGTCTCACTCGTATAAAAGTCCGAACGGACCGGAACTATATCATAAAGCTGCCATAGAAACGATCCGTAAATTTGTAGAGAAAAAATAAAGCTGTTGTTAGCATGGATTGTATCGCCCATTTACCATTTAGCATTTTAGTATTAACATTACATTAAGTAAGCATTTGTTCCTTTCCATCGTTTCAAGAACAAGATGAGTAGATTCAGGATTAGAAATAAGAATAGACTACGGTCACTCTGCGATTTACCAAAAAGAGAACGAGTTGTGAAATTTAGAAGAAAATAATAAAAATCGAAAAACAGAAAAGAGATCTCAACAGACAATACTATAACAACTTCAGAAGTGGGATAGCAACCTTTTGACGCACCCGCCTACATTAGTATTTTGGGCTAGCCGATATATATACGTTTTTCTTCTCAAAAATTGAATTTGGTGTGCTCTACCAATTGGATATGAACAAGTCAGAGATTATGGATTGGCCGAATGGCAATGAAATAGAATTCCCAAGAAGTGCGACGCTTCGACAACTGCGAAAGCTTGCTTTGGACGCCGGTTACCAAGACGATATTCCTGAAATCACATCAGAAGAAGAAGACAACAAAGTGGAGGAATTAAGCCAGGGGATCGCGAATGTGCATGTCGAGCGCACATTGGAAGAAGAAGAGGAAGCACTCGACGCTGCGATAAGGGTGGCCGAGAAGAAGAAGATACTGGCCAAATTAATGCAGAACGACACCAAGATGACGGATGACTTCCAAATGGTTAAGCAACTCGTGGTTCCGTTTTCCGCTACTAAAAGTGAAGAAGCATTTCAATGGATTTCGGATTTCGAGAGAGCATGCAGAGGTGTAAATGATAGTGAAATTTTTCAACTCCGCTGTGTCAGAATGCTGATGAAACCAGGAACAGATGCCGACCTGTTCCTGCGTGTTGACCGTTCGAAATCTTACATGGCATTTAAAGAAAATTTTCTCAAGACATTTGGCCATGGAAATTCAACAGCCGATATCGTACTGCTTTTGAAAGATACCGTCTTTAACCCTAGCAAAAACACCGTCATGGGCTACATACTACGAATGGAGGAAATTTCTATGCGTGCAGATATTGATGAAAAATTAACAGTACAATTCATAATTGATGGTTTTCGCGATCGTTCATCCAATATTGCACTATTGTACTCAGCAACCACAATTGGACAATTGAAGGAAATGGCCCGGAAATATGAAAATCTACGAAAGAATTCCCAAACTATTCGCACGGGAAATGCTATCGCTGAAGAGAGAGGACACATACGCTGCTTTAATTGTTCGGCACATGGACACTACGCTTCATCTTGTACTGCACCAAAGCGCGAAAAAGGATCCTGTTTCCGCTGTGGATCCCTCCAGCACATGATAAGGGACTGTCAACAACAACCAACAACTAATCCGAAGGTCGTGGGAGCAACCAACAACCAGCTAATACGAGATGAGGAGGAGAACGAGACGTTTATCCCTATATTTAATCAGGTAGGAGTATATTTTTGCACTGATCAGCGACCAAATACTAATATGATGTTTCTTTCTGCAATGTTTGATACTGGCAGCGTCGTTAATTTAAAGACTTTAATGACGTATTGGCCGCAACTGAATATTGTGGTGTTAATGGATCGCGAATCAAATCATTTGGACAAATTTCGGTTAAACTTAATTTTCAAAGAATAGAAGAAGAAATCTCATTGTTTGTGGTGCCCGACAATTATGTCGCAACCAATGTTCTTTTAGGTCGTAAATTCTTGGACCAATTTGGAATTAAATTAATTTTCAAGGATAAAATAAAAGGAAGAAATAAAAAGGATTTATTGAATATTGATAGTGTTGTTTTGAATACTGATAGTGACCCATTGCATAGATTGAAAATCGAATTGAATAGATTGAATTTGGATAGTGAACCAGTGAATATTGATATTGATAGTGAACCAGTGAATATTTTTGATATTGATAGTGAACCAGTAAATATTTTTGATAATGATAGTGAACCAGCGAATAAATTAAAACATTGCGAACCAATAGATAAATTAGAAAATAGACAGATATACCAGAAAAGTAGTTTTAATAAGGATATTGAAATAGATAGTGAATATAAGAGCTTACCATATATATATAGTATTGATGTATTTAAGGACGATGAACACTATGACATTGACCCTAAGTTAAATGATAGTGATCGTAGTGAACTCATTGAAATAATAAGAATAAACTATTTAGATTTACCCAACATTCCAGCGATCCAACATAGTTATGAAATGAGACTAAGGCTTAAGTCGGAAGAACCTGTTCGCTCTGTTCCGAGAAGACTTTCATATCAGGAAAAAAAGGAAGTAGATAGCAAAATTGATGATTTGTTAAGAAAAGGATTTATACGAGAAAGTAATTCGCCCTATAGTTCGGCTATTGTATTGGTAAAGAAAAAATCGGGAGAAAAACGGATGTGTGTGGATTATAGGCAACTCAATAAAATAACAATTCGTGATGGATACCCATTGCCTCTCATAGATGACTGTTTAGAAAGATTAGAAGGAAACCAATATTTTACACTTTTAGATTTAAAGAGCGGATATCATCAGGTGAAAGTAGCAGAGAGTTCAGTGCAGTACACAGCTTTTGTAACACCCTCCGGGCAATACGAATATACAAGAATGCCTTTTGGACTCATGAATGCGCCTGCAGTATTTATGAGATTTATCAACTTTATTTTGCAACCATTAATACGTGAAGGAAATGTAGTAGTTTATATAGACGATATTGCTATTGGTTCTAAGACATTGAGTGAACACTTTGTAACTGTAGGAAGAGTATTAAGAATTTTGGCAGCATATAGATTAGAAATTAAAATAAGTAAGTGTCAGTTCGCTTATAAAAGCATTGAATTTTTAGGGTACACACTTAGCGGGAAAGGGATAAGTCCGAATCACGAACACATATCAACTATTAAACACCTTCCGATTCCAAAGGATCGACTATTTTCTTATTTTAGGCGATTTATTCCGGCATACTCGAAAATAGCGAAACCATTGCAAGAACTTACAAAAGCTGGCTCTAAGTATGAACTCAACGAAATTTGCATCAATACTTTTGAATATCTTCGTGAAAAATTAATTTCTTTTCCCATATTAGCCCTTTATAATCCTAACAGAGAAACGGAATTGCATTGTGACGCAAGTAGTGAAGGGTTTGGTGGAATTTTATTACAAAAGCAGGATGATAATAAATTTCACCCAATAGCTTATTTTTCGCAGAGAGCAACAAAACTAGAGGCAAGATATGAAAGTTTTAAATTGGAAACATTAGCAGTAGTATATTCATTACGAAAGTTCAGAATATATCTGGAAGGAATCCCATTTAATATTGTAACCGATTGTAATGCAGTAGTTTTATGCTTAGGAAAAGGTCGCCTTAATTCAAATATTGCCAGATGGGCCTTAGAATTAGCAAATTATAATTATACCCTTAAGCATCGCAGTGGAAAATATATGGCTCATGTAGATACGTTAAGTAGATACCCTTCAGCCTTTAATCAAGATTTTGAATATGAACCAATAGTAACAATACAAGAAAGTGAAAACAGAGATAAAATAGTTTCAGTAATTGACAGTGATGACATAAATCTTCAACTTCAGATAACACAAAATAGAGATAGTATTATATTGAAACTAAAGGAAAAGTTAGAGCAAGGGGATGTAAAGAGGTTTATTTTAAGCGATGGAATTGTTTACAGAAAGGGTGAAAATGATATTGAATTATTATATGTGCCAGCTGAAATGGAACCATGTAATCAGGAGAGTTCACGAAAATCTATGTCATTTAGGTACAGAGAAATGTATGAAAGAAATAATGAGACATTATTGGTTTCCGGATATGAAGTCTAAGATAGAATCATTTATTGGAAATTGTTTAAAGTGTATTATGTATACAGTACCCACACATGCTAATAACAGAACATTGCATAATATACCAAAACGACCAATTCCTTTTGACACATTACATGTGGATCATTTTGGACCATTGCCCTCCGTTATTTCGAAAAAGAAACATATATTAGTAATTATTGACGGATTTACTAAATTTGTTAAATTGTTTCCTGTAAACACAACGAGCACAAAGGAAGTAAACATTTGTTTTTCAAAATATTTTCAATATTATAGTCGCCCACGTAGAATTATTAGTGATAGAGGGACATGTTTTACGTCCTTGGAGTTTGCTAAATATTTATTAGATAATAATATTGAACACGTGAAAGTAGCAACTGCTTCACCTCAAGCAAACGGTCAGGTGGAAAGAGTTAATAGAACAGTGAAAGCGATGTTAGCAAAGATAACTGAACCAATTAAGCACGAAGATTGGAGTAAACTCCTTGCAAAGGCCGAATATGCCATTAATAATTCAGTACATTCAACAACGAAAGAACTACCTTCAGTACTATTATTTGGAGTCCAACAAAGAGGTTGTAATATTGACGCATTAACAGAATATTTAGATGATAGAATTGATATAGCGCAGTGCGATTTAGAAAATGTCCGTAAAAACTCTTTAAATAAAATAGAACAGTGTCAGCGAAGAAGCGAAGAACATTTTCAGAGAAATCATAAAAATCACGTAGAATTTCTAGAAGGCGATTTTGTTGTGATGAGAAACATTGACACTACAATCGGCACAAATAAGAAGTTTGTACCTAAATATAAGGGCCCATACGTCGTTAAGAGAATTTTACCAAATGATAGATATGTCTTAGCAGACATAGAGAACTGCCAAATCAGTCAGATACCGTATGAAGGAATAGTAGAGGCATGCCGGTTAAGAAAATGGGCAGATTGGCGTAATCAGTGCGAAAATATCTCCTAATTCGTAGAATAATAATATATTAATTTATTTCTCTTTATATACTGTA
Source organism: Drosophila punjabiensis (assembly GCA_008042585.1). Classification (NCBI taxonomy): domain Eukaryota; kingdom Metazoa; phylum Arthropoda; class Insecta; order Diptera; family Drosophilidae; genus Drosophila; species Drosophila punjabiensis. Next base: position 11,005 of record VNJR01011441.1, on the reverse strand, counting down.
CATATTTTATTACCATTTTTTTTATATATATATATAACTATTTAACTATACTTTTATATTTATGTAGCCAAACTTGAGAAACATGTAAATAATTGAAATCATCGATCAAGGACGATCTAATTGTCAGGATGGCCGAGCTGTTAGCATGGATGGTATCGCCCATTTACCGCCCCATTTAGCATTTCAGTATTAACATTACATTAAGTACATAAGTAAGCATTCATAAGAACACGATAACACTGTACTGTTTTTTAACATATTTTAAGTTATTCATTCGGATTCAATTTCATAAAAATTGGACTACTATATCATATAGGTGCCATAGGAATGATCGGGAAATTTGTTTAGAAAAAAATTATACTTTTTCAGTTTTCAACATGCAAATGTAGGATATCCTCCGCTCAAGAGCCAGCAATTTTTAAATATATCCCACGAGAAAAACCAGTAGAAAAATATTCGGATGGTCGAATTTATGAAATTGGCATGAAGCGCCGGAGTGTTCATTCGACTTGATACTTAACTTAACTTAATATATATTAAGGGCCACGTTCTCAACCTATAAGCTAAGCTTAACAATGCGAAAGCGAAAGTTGGAGCGGACTGGCGGCGAGCAACGATTGGGAACATTAATTGCGATTAAGAGAGCCGAAGGATGCTGAGAGTGGGGAAGCTGACGAAGGCTGAGGAGCGGCAGACAAGGATGGCGGAACCTGATATAGAACTGGACATGAAGACATGGTGGCTGGATACCGTATCAGACTGGGCAACGGTAGAACTAAGTACCTCGAGTACGTCTGCTTTCCCAGGTGATCGTGGCTGTGTGGAAGTGGAGACATCTGATGACGAATCTAGATAAAAAGTATACAATAAGAAGAGTGATGGACAGTAATCTGCGAACCAAAAGTACGGAGACGCTCGATGCGGCGAACGAGGTGCGTGCACTGGACTTTTGTGCATATGCAGGAGCGTATGGTGATGCCGAATGCACGTCTTGCATCGGTCACCACTGCGGCAAGTTCCCTCAGAATGTTCGTGGGCCAAACAGTTGAAACAATAACGGGGGACGAAAACCGCGCGGAGCCTCTGTTAGCATTTCCAAAGCGGGTGGATTCCGCAGCAGACTCGGCAACGGTGGGACTGCATCCACTGGGAGTAGCAAAGAGTTTGTCCTTGGAAATCTGCTGTGGGCACTAGTGCAATCCAACTGATGATGGCCACGTAAAAAACAGTCAAAGCAAAGTTACTTTCTTTTAATTAAATCTATAATCAAGGGGTGATTTTCTCTGGAACACAAGTCACACCCTCTGGGTGCTGGAACTACCGTGGCTTTATAAGAACTGAGCCGGCGCACAGGTGTGTTGGGATTCGATGATCGTGGCGAAGGGTGCCAAGACCCGCTAGGCCTGACGTCTTCGATGGTCTCCAACGTCCGATGGCGCTCAGTCAGGAAGGAATCCAACTCTCTCCAAGTTGGAATTTCAGCTTTATTATGGACGGACTGCTCCCACACGGAAAACATGAGCGTTGGAAGCTTTGAAAAATCATGTAGACGAGAAGACGGTCCCAAGCCTGTAGCTGTAACTGACAGTTCTAGGACAGTTAGACATCTCTGTATTGTGCCTTGCAGCTCCTTTAAAGAAGCCCCGGACTCTTGATGGTTGAAAAGGAGATTTAATTGGCTGTGGACCAACAACCGTCTGTTCTCGAAGCGTTGCTTAAGGCTCAGCAATGCGGAAATAAATGCATCGCCAGTCGTCTTGGAAAGCAGGTGGAATAACCTTTCCACTGGCGTGAGTCGTAAATTAATTATAAAAATCGCCGTGAAAAGGTCCCTAAAGGTGGGCCAACGAAAATAGTCTTCTGTAAAAACTTCCGTGTCTACTGGGGGGGAGCCGACAGCCAGTAGAAGTGCGCGGATGGATGCTTGCGGAAGCCTAAGCTGACTGAAAAGTGACCGACTCGATCGGTTTTTGCGTATGCTAAATAGCAATTATTGAAATACCGGATCGGAACATGTCGGATAATCATTTATGCATGTATATTTTAATTATCATTATAATTTCCAATAGTTTGTTTTTTTATTTTAACTTTTTTTTGCCGCTTGGAGTTGGCGGGATTTAAGCACCTGGTAGCTGCGGTTCGAAATGTCCGCTGGGCTACGCTGCCGACAATGCAAAGATCATATACTATACATCACCACATGGACATCATTCTTGAAGTATTTCGCCGTATTTTCCGAGAAGAACGAAGTTTCTAGCACCTTCTGTTTCCAAGTTATATTACTCCAAAGTAGGTTAAAAACAGCATTTTTCGCCACTTTGAACGCGTTTTTTGCAAAAACCTGACGTGATAGACAAATTCTGCTTATAGAGTCGGATTCAGCGAGCAAAAATCTATAAGAAAAGTGTTCATTCATCCAGAACGCACAAAAAAAGTCGAATTTTGTCGCACCGTGTAACCGGAGAATGGAGAACATTTGAATTTGATATATATATATATATATACATATATATAAGCATATATTTTCTAATAGCCGTGGTCTCTAAAAACTCGGACTCGGAGTAGAGACAAGAATCCTGAAATTTAGATTAACTTCTGCAGAACGGCAATTAGAAATTTATGACTTGTCTTTAGCGGAAGCACCACCAAAGATGCTGGTAAGGATGGAATCCAGGTCGATATCCTCCTCCAGCTCGAAGGACATTGTTTATGTAGGGTGGTGGCCAGGATATTCTCCGCTAAAGAGTCAGAAATTTTTTAACGGCGATCAGGAACACGGGTGCGTGCGATCGGGAACACCGTGGAGCGGAGAGCGAGTGCAAGAGCGGCCGAGCTTTCGGAAGCTCCGTAGGCAGAGGAGATACAGGGTGCCGCCTTCTGGCGTAAACACAACATATTTTCTTCTACTTTAAGATACAAGCATTTTATATTGTTTTAAAATTTGATTTTGAATCTGCCATAGAAACGATCAGTAAACATGGAGGAAAATTACACTTTATTTTACGCGAAAAATTTTACTAAAACTTATAGCTGTAAAACTAAAATGAATATGAAGGTAATTCATATTATATTGGATAGAGATATAATCTTATTGATCAAATTTCGATCTGCAAGTGTATACAAACTTCGGCGTCCCGAAGTTAGCTTTCTTTCTTGTTTTGTTAATATATTCTAGTGTTGGGATCTGTGGTTTCAGATTTGGTTGTATTGGAATTTCGTATGCTCACTGATATATTTAGGAGAGTCTGGTGTGTTGGGATTTTTATACCCTTGCAGGGTATTATAATTTCAGTCAGAAGTTTGCAACGCAGTGAAGGAGTCATCTCCGACCCTATAAAGTATATTCTTGATCAGCATCAACAGCCGAGTCGATCTAGCCATGTCCGTCTGTCCGTCTGTCCGTCTGTCCGTTTCTACGCAAACTAGTCCCTCAGTTTTAAAGGTATCTGAATGAAACTTTGCAGATAGTCTTCTATATACTTTTACACGTACATAATTCAGAAGGAGCCGGATCGGTCAACTATATCATATAGCTGCCATACAACCGATCCGTAAATTTGTTGAAAAAAATTAGAACTTCACTGTTTTTTAACATATCTCGATCAACTCTCGGTTATGAGCTTTCTATATTGTTTAAGATTTTTGGATTTAATTTTATAAAAATCGGACTACTATATCATATAGCTGCCATAGGAACGGTCGTGAAAATTTCAGAAGAAAATTATAGCTTTGTCAATTTTCAACATAATTTTTTATACTTTGAGATACTTGTATTTCATATTTTTTCAGAATTTTGTTGTAAGTTTCATAAGAATCGGACGACTATATCATACAGCTGCCATACAAACGATCGGTAAACGTGGAGAAAAATTACATTTTACTTTACATGTAAAAGTGTGAATAAACGAAAAAAAACGGCAAAAACGCATTTTTTTTTTTTCAAATTTCTGTAAAAAACTCAATTTTTGGTATATTTATTTGATTGTAGTTCATTCCATGCATTAAGGCTTATAGACTTAAACGTCGGTTAAGTTTTTTTGGTTTCCGATGAACCAATCGGTCGGAATCGAGGTACCTTTTTTCAAGGCGGAGGTGTTCAGAACGCTGTAACAAGTACTACTCAATATTTTTAAGCCTAAAATGTATATTTGTCGAAGTTTATTTTGAAATGTTAGAGTAATTAAGTTACTATAAGATTCTCAGTGTATTGGCTCTAGAAATAAATGAAGAATGAAATGAATGACAAAGTACTTGAATGACAAGGAGAGAGACACAAAGAGAGAAGCTTCTGAAGAATGAAGAGAGGGAAGCTTTTGGATAAGAGCGCGGTGGGGAAGGAGAGCGAAATCCCTGCCGAGCGTGGCGCAATCTTAGGTACAAAAAGAATGAGAAACAGAGAGAGGGGAAGAAAGAGTTACCCCTCCGAGTAGAACAGTCGAAGAACACATTGCGACTGGCTGCGCTGCACTGAAACAAAACAAGAGTGGACATGGCTGACGAACCAGACCCTATATTTCCTATATCAGAAGTGGGATCACCACACCTACAAGGCGCTTCGGAAAATAGCTTGCGCGCGGTCATTGAAACGCAAAACAAAGTGATTGCAGAACTATTGAAAGTTACACAGTCTACACCGGTGCCAGGCGCGCGTGCTGTTTCCGCGGTGATACCATCGTTCGACCCCGAAGCTGCTGACGTCGGCGCAGCTGCATGTCTGTCGCAAACTTGCTTCCCTGGAATGAGCTGGGAGCAATTTAAGGAACTGTTCATCGAACGCTATGAAGGCTACGAGACGCCGGCTGCAGTTTTGCTAAACGTTTTGAAGGGACGCCCAAATCCGCATGAATGTCTTTCTGTGTACTCCAGCCGATTGATGACATCTTTATTGACGAAGTGGAAGGCAATGACATAGGAAGAGATTGCGGTACTGGTACTGGTACATACATCGCAAATTGATTCAAGAGTGCAGCGTCTAGCATTTACAACGAGCTTAAGAACACGAACGAAGCTCCAACAACAACTCAAAGCTCACTCGTTCGTCAGGAATGCAGAATATTCTGGAATGGAACACGGCACCGAAAAGAAAAAGTTCAAAATGCAAACGCCGATAAGATGCCATAGTTGCGGAAAACTCGGACATAAGGCAATGGATTGCCGCAAGAGAAAAGCAGAAAAGAGAAACGAGACGAGAACAGGCCATAGCAGCGGCAGGTCAACGGTAACGTGCTTCAAATGTGGCAACCTCGGACACATTGCATCAGCGTGCACAAAGGGACATGCAACGGCGAATCGAAGCATCGAGAAGAGAGTCGACGTGTGTGCGGTACTTCAACTTAACGGGACTGCAATACAATTCGGTGGACGGTTTCCATTTTTCTTCAATTCTGGTTCCGAATGCTCGCTGGTGAAGGAAACGATGAGCGAGAATCTAGCAGGAAAGAGATGCCATATCTCTGGTAGTGTTGTGAGGCATAGGCGACAATGTTGTTAAAAGCCATTTACAAATTCTGTCCACCGTACGAATTTCGAAATTTAACTTGAATTATTATTTCACGTAGTAGTTAAAAATTGCCTCAAACATGACATGATTATTGGACAAGATATTTTTCAACTTGATTTTGGAGTAATGTTAGAAAGTAACAGATTCGATATTTATAAAACTCAAACGGTATTATTGGTAGTTGATGATAAGACATTAAACAAAATAGACCTAATTAAGAAAGATAAATCAAAACTAAATGACATAATAGCCAAATATTTCATGTTCTTCATTGATGGTATCCCTAATAGGCGTGTATAAACGGGTTCCCTTGAAATTCGTTTGCTAGACATAAATAAAACGGTTCATTGGCGACCGTGTAGGCTGTGTATTCATTATCGCGAATTAAATGCAAATACAGTGTCAGATAAATATCCCTTGCCATTGATATCAGACCAGATTAATCGCCTGCGAGGCGGAAAATATTTTTCCAGTTTAGACATGGCCTGTGTTTTTTATCAAGTGCCTATTCATCCCGATTCCGTCGAATGAACTGCATCTGTGACCCCGGAAGGGCAATACGAATTTTTAGCAATGCCATTTGGATTGAAAAACTCGTCATCTGTTTTTCAACGTGCCATAGTCAGAGCTTAGGGGGATTTAGTTTATACCTATGCAGTTGTCTACATAGACGATGTTCTAATTGTTTCAAATTCTGAAGAGGAAGCATACGAAAGATTAGAGGAGGTGTTAAGTGTGTTGTCAAAGTCAGGGTTTTCTTTCAATGTCAAAAAATGCCAATTTCTGCGCACAGAGATAGAATATTTAGGTTTTGTCATTAAGGAGGGTGAACTAAAGCCCAAAACCAGTATAAGTCACACAGATTAGACAGTTCATAGGCTTAGCATCTTACTTCAGGCAGTTTGTCCCTCGATTTTCAGAAGAAATGAAACCACTGTATCAACTAACTTCGAAATCCAATAAATTTGAATGGAATGAACATCATGAAGAAAAACGTCAAAAAATCATCAAAGTGCTTACTAGTGACCCTGTATTAATTATTTTGGATCCCAAATTATCAATTGAATTGCATACGGATGCAAGCGCCCATGGTTATGGCGCTATGCTATTGCATAAGGTAGATGGCAAACGCAGGTTAGTAGAATATTACAGTAAATACACATCAATATCGGAATCAAAATATCATTTATATGAACTTGAAACATGGGCAGTGTTTAATGCCATCAAACACTTCCGACATTATTTAAGTGGTAGAAAGTTTACTGTGTATACAGATTGTAATTCAATCAGGGCAAGTAAAGATAAAGCAGTATTAACTCCACGGGTGCATCGATGGTGGTCATTCTTGCAACCTTTTGAATTTCAGGTGGAATATCGAAAGGATAGCCAAATGGCTCATGTTGACTGCTTATCAAGAAATCCCGTTACTTTAGTAGAGCAGACAAATGCAAACAAAGTGGTGGAAGTACGAGTTGACTTGGCATCCATCACCCATAACTGGCTAGTATCAGAACAGCAGCGCGATGAAAATATATCGAGAATCATGACGGAATTAAATAGTGACGAAATGCAGAAAGACCTAGCAAACACGTATGAGATTATAAAAAGTTTGTTGCACCGTATCATTCAAAGAAATGGCAAGACGCGATGTTTACCCGTTGTTCCGAAGGCATTTAGATGGTCAGTTATTAACCATATTCATAAGACCTTAATGCATTTAGAGTGGTAGAAGACACTAGATCTATGAACAGTACTGGTTCAAGAACATGACGAAATATGTCAGAAAGTCTGTAGAGAATTGTGTGACGTGTAAGTTGTCGAAATCAGCGTCAGGCAAAGCCCAAAGAAAATAACATCCCATACCAAAAGTTGAGATACCGTGGCATACCATTCACATCGACATGAGTGGGAAGTTGAGTGGCAAGAAAGATGAAAAGGAGTACGTCATTGTACAGATTGACGTCTTTACCAAGTATGTCTATTTGTACCACACTTGGAATTCAGACTCCGTAAGTTGCATACAGTCAGTGAAGTCCGCCATATCGATATTTGGCGTCCCCTGCAGGATTATATCGGATCAAGGAAGATGTTTCACGAGTAGCGAATTTCGCAAGTTTTGTTCCACAAATGGAGCGAATGGACAGGTAGAACGCGAGATGAGTGTGCTAAAGTGTATGTTGACGGCAGTAGAAAATATTGAGCGTTCATGGCAAGAGGCATTGGGTGAAATTCAGTTGGCCATAAACTGCACCACTAACCGGGTAACACAATATTAGAATTGCTGATAGGGAAAGAGGCGAGGCCTATGGGAATGTTGACCATCAACGAAGAAATGCGAGTGGATCTGGAGAAAGAGAATATTGATAAAAATGCATTGTATGATAAGGGCAGAGTTGATGCGAAGCTAGTTCGAGTTATAAAGTATAAAATTGGCGAACATGTGTTTTTGAAGAGCGAAGAACGTCACCAAACGAAGTTAGATCCTAAATTTAAAGGCCCATTTGTTATTGTAGAACTACTTGACGGTGATCGTTACATGCTGAAATCATTAACTACTAAGCGAATGTACAAGTATCCACATGATAGTTTACGCAGTCTGCCTGATGGGCAAGAAGTTTGTGACTTGTTAGAAAAGCATGGCGTTGGAAAGAGAAATGAAAATGTGCGGAAAGAGTCCGATGTTGTGGCATGAGAAAATTGGTATCAAAATGGTCGAGTTTGTGCAGGTTGTACTCCAATTTGTATGGGATTAGCCTGCTAAACTGACATTTGATGATTTGATGTTGTGTTGATATCCTGCTAAGTTAATGTCTGATGAAATGTATAGTCGGTATCCAAACTGTTGAGTTTGTGCGGAAGAAAGCTTGTACTCTAGAAGAGATTGTGAATGATTAGCCCGCCAAACTAACATTTGAAGACACTAGAAGTGTAAACAAATTTGTCATAGACTGTTAAGTTGAAATAGTATAAGTAAAGCGGTCATATTGAAGTTTATGTAAAATTGTGTAACACGAGGTCGTGTTATAGTCAGGAAGGCCGTGTCGGAGTTTATTTTGAAATGCTAGAGTAATTAAGTTACTATAAGATTCTCAGTGTATTGGCTCCAGAAATAAATGAAGAATGAAATGAATGACAAATACATAAGAAGTACTTGAATGACAAGGAGAGAGACACAAAGAGAGAAGCTTCTGAAGGATGAAGAGAGGGAAGCTTTTGTATAAGAGCGCGGTGGGGAAGGAGAGCGAAATCCCTGCCGAGCGTGGCGCAATCTTAGGTACAAAAAGAATGAGAAACAGAGAGAGGGGAAGAAAGAGTTACCCCTCCGAGTAGAACAGTCGAAGAACACATTGCGACTCGCTGCGCTGCACTAAAACGAAACAAGAGTGAACATGGCTGACGAACCAGACCCTATATTTCCTACATATTCATATTTCCTTTTTTTATATTGTATATTATAATTTCAGTCAGAAGTTTGCATCGCAGTGAAGGAGTTATCTCCGACCCTATAAAGTATATATCTACTTGATCAGCATCAACAGCCGAGTCGATCTAGCCATGTCCGTCTGTCCGTCTGTCTGTCTGTCCTTCTGTCCGTCTGTCCGTTTCTTCGCAAACTTGTCCCTCAGTTTTAAAAGCTAGTCTGCAGATAGTCTTCTATATACTCTCACTCGTACATAAGTCGGAACGAGCCGGATCGGTCAACTATATCATATAGCTGCCATACAACCGATCCGTAAATTTGTTGAGAAAAATTATAACTTCACTGTTTTTTAACATATCTTGATCAGCTCTCGGTTATGAGCTTACTATATTTAAGATTTTTGGATTTAATTTTATAAAAATCGGACTACTATATCATATAGCTGCCATAGGAACGGTCGTGGAATTTTCAGAAAAAAAATTATAACTTTGTCAGTTTTCAACATAATTTTTTCTACTTTGAGATACTAGTATTTCATATTTTTTTAGAATTTTGTTGTAAATTTCATAAGAATCGGTCGACTATATCATATAGCTGTCATACAAACGATCGGTAAACGTGGAGAAAAATTACATTTTACTTTACATGTAAAAATGTGAAAAAATGTAAAAAAATTTAAAACTGTAAAAATTGTATGTATATGAAAGTAGTTCATATTTTATTATTTTGGGATAGATTATAATTTATACAATTGGAATCTGCAAGGGTATACGAACTTCGGCGTGCCGAAGTTAGCTTCCTTTCTTGTTTTTTCTAATATTAATTGAAGTTTGGTTGCTACCTTAGCGGCTTTGCCTGCACTTTCGTTTCCACTGATACCACAATGTCCTGGTACCCAAATAAGAGCAAATTTGTTTTTATGTTTCAAAATTATTTGCCTTATTTCTGGTGTGTAGAAGTTGTCGTTATTTGGATTTTTTAGTGCTGTAAGAGCAGAGAGTGAGTCGGTGTTTTACTGTGTATCTACATTCGAAATGATTCCTGCTAAGGTGGGAGCCTATTGCTCGTCCCATTTAAATTTGTTTGTTAAGGTTATACCTATTATTTATAAGGATCTTTATGATGACGTTGTGCAATTTTTTTAGTTTTTTGTAAGCTGTTTCAAAAAGAATAACAGAAAGTAGAGATCCTTGTGGGACACCATTATCCAGTGGCAGGGATTTTGATTGTATGGTTTGGTTCTGAACAAAATTTTGTTGATTGGTTAAAAAGTTAGTTATTTAGTTCATAATTTTTGTCCTAATTTCAAGTTATAAGTTCGTCTATTATCGTGTGGATTTCAATTTTGTCAAATGCTTGAGAAGTCGAGAGAGATTAAAGAGAGGTGGTTTTTTCTCGATAGGGTGTATGAAGACGCATTAAATAAATACCACAAATAAAACAAAAATATTTTAAATATATAGTAAAAAAATGTGTCATATCGGCCGTCTATATCATATAGCTTCCAGAGGAACAAACGGTTAAAAATCAACATTTAGTAAAAAAAACTTTTTTGTTTTTCAAGAAATCTAAACCAATCTCACAGATTATGTGTTTTGTACAAATATTTATATTCTTATCAAATTTGGTTAGAATCAGAGAACTATATCTATATATATTTTTTTCAAATCAAATCTAAGCCCCAAAAAGAAAAACAATAACAAATTCAGATATTAATAATTTATTCGGCTAGAAACAAATGCACACCGCTTAACAATTTTTTCTTCTTTGTCCAGTTATGAAAGGGTCTGAACTAAGGAGCAATTGAAAATTTAGGATTTCGTGCGATTGTATTTTAACAAAAAGGTTACAATTATTTTGCATATGTATCCAATTCGCATTTCTAGTTCACTTTTGTCAAAAATATAGCCGTTTTCTACAAGGTCCGCCTTCAGGCCTTCAATCATATTTTTGCGCCTCTACTACGCAAAAACTGACCTTAAAAAGGTAAAGACGGTGTTAGTATTTTTACGATTTTAGGCACATCGGCAAATTTCGGCAGGAAATTTTTACACATTTGTTACCTTAAAAGTCCAATAAATACA
>VNJR01011432.1:0-30363 GCA_008042585.1 Drosophila punjabiensis | reverse complement strand
TCGAGCATGATTTGGTTTTGGTTGACGCTTAAATTGCCGTCTAAGATATTCGGGACTTCGACGTGTTCGTTCATGTCGATGAGAGCGTCTACTTGCTGCACGAGCTTGATTTGGCCGATTTGTGATTTGTGGTATTTACCGGTGATCGCAGTGTCCTTCCGAGTGGGTTTCTGGAGCCACCCTGGCCAAGGCACGAAGCGCAGATCCACTCTTTATCCTCGACGTCGACGTCGACGCCTGCGCAGTGAAAATGATACCAGCCATCGCAAACGTCGCACTGAACCCAGCTTTCCTCAGATCCAGTCGACTTTTTCTGGCAAATTCTGCATGCTTCTCCACGCATAACTAACGTTCAAGAAAGGGATGCGATCACAATTTCACAATGTTATGGCTAATTGTGAAATCGTCGCTTCGTAAAGCCGCGTGCTTTAGTATACACACAAAAGTTTTTAAGAATGTAATTGGCGAGAGATTTAATTGGTTTTATAGCAGCACATCACAGAAAAACAGCCACAGACGGGTAGCAGTAGTTTTGAAATAAGTTTATTTATTTTCAGCTCCAGAATCAATGTGTTTATATATTTTTCGTTAGCGTGGCGCAGCAGCGCTTAAAAACGTTTGTATTTCTTCTCTCTTCTTTGCTAACTAAGTGATGGCGTCCCTTTTTGGGATGAGTGACAAAGGATAACAACCTTATCGATAATTCTTTTACCGATTCATCAAAAGTAATCAGATTATTTTTAAATAAACGATAAAATGGATTTAAGCTTAAATCATGGCGGCAACAGTCATTTATGCGGAGGCTGGCCTTCATCTTTGGTGCACACGACGTCGTTGAGAAGTGGCTAGTACTCTTCACTTCATATTTACCAAAAGGTTTGCTGTACATGTAGCTCACTACCAACGCTCGGTTGTAGCTTTTTTCAGAAAGATGTGGCTCAGGAAACGGCGTGAGAGGACGCCCATAGAGAAAGTGTTCTGGATTATCTGAAAGTGGTACAAGACGGTAATTGATTACTGTCTGGATTAGGTATACCAGTGTACGCAACTCGTCAAAGCCAAGGATAGACGATCGGTTTAAGTGATGCTTTGCCATTTTTAACGAGGCTTCCCAAAGCCCTCCAGAATGAGCAAAGTAAGGGGGTATAAACCGCCAATCAAATCCATTGGCAAGACAATAATCCTGAACTTGCCTTTTGTGTTGCTGGCTTTCAAAAAGCTGCCGTAGAGTTTCCAAGTCGTTCCTGGCGCCTAAAAGAATTGGTCGTACTGTCAGACTAAATGCAACGTGGAGATCCGCGCGTGGCAACAAATTACTTCAGACCACTCAGATATTATTCTGAAGGAAGATCTTTATCCAGTTTCATCCATACCGCCATTGTAGTAAAGCAAATTAAAACGCTTATGCAGTTTCCAATAATTGAGGCAAGCTTTCATCTCATTGCAACTTGTCTCCCCACATTATTTGTAAGCTTATTTTTGCCCTTGTCAACATGGGCCCGACTAGACCAAGACAAGACTGAGCGTTTTGTATGGCATCCGGATCTAATATGATGGGCAAAGGTGAATGAAAAACCATCTCACTAAGGTTCCCAAATTAATCCAAAAGTAATTAATCTTTGTAATGTCCATTTCATCATCAAACTTTAGAAAGCCTTCTCTATCCGACTCGAGAATGTGTCGCAAAACCCTAAGGGGGCTGGAACCACTTTCTAATCCGAAAATTTCCAGAATTGACACTATCAGTATTCTGATGCATGATTTCTAAAACTTCCTGCTCAGAATTGCCTCCAGAAATCATGTCGTCAACCAAACCCAAAGGATAAAAAGCAGGCTTATCCACTGTTAGCTGTAGTATAATGTCGCGCTAAAAGGGCACATTTTACTGTATCCAATAAAGGCCAACTGTCTGTCTGTAGTCTGATGAAATTCTAACGAACCAAATTAAATAAAAATATCTCAATCGGTTGTTTATTTTCAAAGATAATCCATGTTTACATACCGACATAAAAGATGGCGCACCCTGTACTAAAACGCATCCAGAAATTTCCTCCTTAGTAGTAAGCGAACCCATTGCCCGAAGATGTGAGGTTATGTAAAACGTTGTAAACATTGAGCAGAAGCTGGCCCAATCGGTGTAAGCTTCATTGAAACGTGGAAGTTGTAATTGAAACAAGTGGCTTCTATTGGACGGCCTGCTGGTCAACAGTGTTGGGTGTCATCATCGAACAATGGTGGGATTACGTTTGTCTTCCAAGCTCCCTCTGTAGAGTTGATTGAAGATTATGTAAATTGGATTTAAATTGACGCGATATTTGACTGCCGACCAAAGTATAATCCTGTTCTTCCAAGTTATCAAGCGATACTAAACTTATACCACCACCAACCCAGAAAAGAGACGTATTCATTTTTGCAATAAAAAAAACATTAAATTTACTCAACTGGAGCAGATGATATACTTTATCACGACAGCACCTCAAAAAAAAAAAAACTTGCGGGAGAGTTGAGACGTTCTGGGAGATAAAAAATCATCTTTGTATATACTCGCCCAATTGATTACCGTCCTTAGTGGACGAACTTTTATTCCTTAACAAAAACAGAAATAATACATTTGAGTAATATTATTATAAAATAATTTTTTAATTTAAACATCGATGTCCGCCAACACCGTATTTTTCCACCTCTACTAGTAGAGTAATTAAATCGATATTTTCAGCAACCAAGAAGTCGATATTTTCAGTTGCCGTTGTTTTCAGAAATTAAGTCATTTAGATGTCTAAGGAATCCGGTCCAGCCAAAGTGAGTTCGCAGCACGTATCAAACCAGCAGTTATTTTTTTTTCTATCGTTCCTATGGCAGCTATGTGATATAGGACTTATATACTAGTATAAATATAGTAAAGAAGTTTCATTTAGATAACTTCATAACTATGAGACCAGTTTGCGCAGAAACTGACAGACGAAGATGAGTATATCGCAAAGTTCATTCCATTCACAGTTATTTCGGCTGGTCTGCTCAACTTTAACTAACAACTGGTTGCGGCTTAGTCTAGTAAGAGCGGGTGAAACGATATTACTTAAGTAATATCGTTTCACCCGCTCTTACTAGACTTTGCCTTTCATTAGAAAAAAGAAAAATTTGGACGTCATAATTTTCTCCCTCTTGCAAAAAAATATATTGGGATTACATCCAGAGCAGCTGAAAAAGGGAGCTCAAAAAAAAACAGTATAAAAATTATGACTTGGATTTTTGAAATGCTCACAAAACCTTATATACACAAAACCTGAAATTAAAATGCCAAGCAATAAAAATAGTTATCCACCTTTGCATCCATCACTTAGAAGGCTCTTCGAAGAAAATCATTTTTTATCCTTAGCTATTTAATTTTATTTAATATAATTTTTAAAGAAGTATGCTGATAAATGCATCCTTTGGCTGAATTTAAACATATAAGTACAGACTCCTTGTCTTTTTCTTATGATCTATGTACATATACCTAACAAGTCAAACAAGTACAAACAATTTTTTTACATAAACTAAAGTATTAATTATTGAATCTCTAGTGTCTCTGTGTTTATCGTTGAAAATAGTTACAAGTAAGAAGGAAACAAACTAGCTTAAGCGAGGTGAGTTTCCTGATCGGTTTGGAGAGTTAAGCCGTGGATATCCATATATGTAGGCCTCTGTTAAGGATTCCGAATTGCGACTAGGTGAATAGCTACGCGAATGAGATTTTTCTGTAATAATAGTTAAATAAATAATTGAGTTTATATCGCAATAAAAGTAAGCTTGGAGAAATACACTTACCAAATGTTTCGTCATGATGATTTAACCTGTGACAATGTGTCATCGATTTGTTTTTGTGAAATACTGTGAGTAGAAAAAAATATTTTATAGTCAATTTTGAGTTCGTAACGTATGCATAAAGTGTGTGTTTTCTGTAAAATGTACAAAGCAAACACCAGCTAACAGCGTCACAGAAGAAGTCAAAATATAAGAAAAATGTTGCCTACTGTTTATTTTAGTTTATGAAGTTGATAAAATATACAATGACAAATTAAACAATGACATATCTTATGTGCATTTTTTAATTTCCATATATTTTCTTTTAAGTTAACCGTACATTATTTTCAGGTAACAGCTCCACCTTCAATGGTCTTTTTTTAATTTCATTCTTTGGACACTTTCTTTAAAAAATGTGTAGCAACTCTAGATTTTCTTAGCAAATAAGTATATGTGCAAATTCTGATTTACGTAAGTAAATTCTACGTAAGTAAATTGGTTTTTAATTATTAGTAAATAATTTAACCATCGTGGCATGATCAAAGGACTGGCCGAATCCGGCAAGACAATTACTTATATTGCCGAGAGACTAAATCGACATAGAAATACCATTGCAAACTTTTTCGAAAATCCGGAGAGCTATCGAAAAATTAAGCGAAGAGACAAATTCGGCGCCTAGCGGTTCAAAACACCAAGTCTTGCTCTTAAATTAAAGGTCAAATAAAACTTGATATATCCCGTATACGTATTACCCAAATTTTAAGCGAAAACGAGATGGTTACATATGCTGTACCGGCTTTTGAAACGCCTTGTAACTGCTCGCCTAGAATTGGCTGAAAAATACAAATTTTGGTCAGCGGAGTTCACTAAAGTTATATTTTCCGACGAGAAAATGTATGTAAATGTAATGTATTGGCGCGATAACCATGGCAACTCTGCCATAAACGAAGTTTTGGTGGAGGCTCATAAATGGTATGGCCTAGATTTGGCTATGCTGGGAAATCTCCGTTATGTTTTATACCAACTAAAACAAATGCAGACATATATGTAGAGTTGTTCGAAACAGTACTCATCGAATTCGCAGGAGAACTTTACGAGGATGAGTAGATTTTTTAGCAAGACAACGCACTGATACATACAGCACGTAAAACAAAGAACTTTTTTGAAGCTAAAAAAAAATACCTTTATTGCAATGGCCAGCACTCAGCCCGAACCTTAACTTAATGGAAGATCTTTGGGGAATTTTAATTCAGGAATGGGATCTAATTAAATCTTCAACGCTTCAAAACTTAGTAACCTCAATGCCCAACCGCATAAATCAAATTTTTACGAAAAAAGTGAAGCATATTAATTATTGAAAAATTAAAAAATAATATATACACACGTTTTCAATAGTATTTTTAATTTTCTTTCACATATGCGCATATACTTATTTTCTATGGAGTTTCTTATTATTATTATAATATGGTTATTATTTTGTTAATCTGATCTCAAAGTAAAAAAAATTTAAGAAAAAAAAATATCCTTCTACTTATTTTCGTAATATATGTAGCTGAGGGAAAAGCAATATTCTTTATACCATCCATAACGTATAAACCTTGTGAACCGATTATAATAGATCAAATTAAATAAACTCGATAAAATAACTCAAAATTAATAACAAATCAATATTTTACAAAATTTTATAAACTTTTCATTTAGGGTGTCAAATAAACCCCACCATTCCCTTCCATTACGACTTATTAAATTTTGGTCAAACTTATCTCTTTGGTTACTATCTCTTTGCCTTTGCCAAAAACTTTTTGGTTTTTATGCACGAAATGGCTAAAAACTTTATACTGATTTCCGAAGGGTAGTTTTACTCGTGGCTTAAACACCTTCTCTCTCAAGTTTAACTTCTTGAAAATGATTAATTAAACTTACCCTCAGAGTTGACTTGGGTGACGCCCTGCGTTTGGAAGCATGACATGTACACTGCAATAGAGAGGAATACGGTAAAGATATACTGGTTAAAAAATACAAAAAAAAAATGTTCATCAAAGTGCCATTAAACTTTAATAAATAATATATTATATTTAATAGCTTTCTTTTTTTTTACACCGCGTTTGAAGATTGACAAGCATATGGAGAAAGCCGGGACAATAGCATATGGAGACGCGCTCATGTGCGTGTCAAACTTTAAACGCGGTGTAAAAAAAGGAAGCTATTTAATATAATATATTATATATTTTTATACCCTTGCAGGGTATTATAATTTCAGTCAGAAGTTTGCAACGCAGTGAAGGAATCATCTCCGATCCTATAAAGTATATATATTCTTGATCAGCATCAACAGCCGAGTCGATCTAGCCATGTCCGTCTGTCTGTCTGTCTGTCTGTCCGTCCGTTTCTACGCAAACTAGTCCCTCAGTTTTGAAGCTATCTGAATGAAACTTTGCAGATAGTCTTCTATATACTCTCACTCGTGCATATGTCGGAACGGGCCAGATCGGACGACTATATCATATAGCTGCCATACAAACGATCCGTAAATTTGTAGAAAAAAATTATAACTTCACTGTTTTTTAACATATCTTGATCAACTCTCGGTTATGAGCTTTCTATATTGTTTCATATTTTTGGATTTAATTTTATAAAGATCGGACTACTATATCATATAGCTGCCATACGAACGGTCGTGTAATTTGCAGAAAAAAAATTATAGCTCTGTCAGCTTTCAACATTATTTCTTCTACTTTTAGATACTAGTGGTTCATTTTTTTTCAGAATTTTGTTGTAAATTTCATAAGAATCGGACGACTATATCATATAGCTGCCATACAAACGATCAGTAAATGTGGAGAAAAAAATATTTCACTTTACATGTAAAAATGTAAAAAAAAATGTAACAAAAATGTAAAACTGTAAAAAGTTTATGAATTTCAATTATTATTATATTGGGATAGATTATAATTCATACAATTGGAATCTGCAAGGGTATACCAACTTCGGCGTGCCGAAGTTAGCTTCCTTTCTTGTTAGTTTTACATTTAAAAATTATTTATATGTTGGCTGTTTATCCTGATCAAGAATATATATACTTTATATAGTCGGAAATGCCTTGCAAACTTCTGACTGAAATTATAGTACCCTGCAAGGGTATAAAAAGGGGTTCAAACTGATCCTAGAGTCATATTTTATATATGGTCTTCGCATTTTCTAAAATCGAGACAGGGTCAAAGGCTGATGTGCAAATTTTACGTTGTGGTCAAAAGCAAGTAATTGATTTTAGACACTGCAATACTTTATTATTTATTATAGATTTAAAATTTTTATAAGGCAATTAATTAGTTTCATAATTTTCTTTTTGTTTCCTGTGGTGAAAACTTACCCCAGATAGATATGATAACAATCACCGTTGTTGTAAGGATAAAACCCAAGTTCTCTAATATCCTATACACCAAAGGTCCGCCGAACGGACGTCCAGCGCATTTCTGAGCCAACATTGTGCTGCCCACAATGGTAACCTGTAAGTACAAAAAGGAAAAAAATTTGGTAGTTTGGTTTGAAGGGTAATAATTAACGTTCTTTTACACTATCGTGCGTTACCTATCGTTATCGAATGAAACGCAAAACGCAGAATGGGTGTTTCTACTGGAAAAAGTTGCGTTATTGAGTTTGTTTGACAGCTAGTTGTCAGTATCTATTTGAAAATAAAAAAAATTAAGGCAAATGAGCAATTCGAACAACGACGAAAGCCTGAAAACCTTAGCAACGGAACATAATAAAGAAACCATGATTAAGCCGCTATGCCACTAGGAGCTTTTGAGGAGCTGAAAAACTTGGAGCCCCATCACAGCGAATGGCTTAACGGCTTCCAAATCTTCGCAAGCAAGATTTTACTTTTTATCTAACCATTTCTTTGAAGACGCGAATTGGAATTGCCTTCTTGGGTTTCTCTGCGGAATACCGCACCGTAGCTAGTCTTCGGCAGTTACAGAGCAATATTGTGCCTTACAGAGCAATATTGTGCCAGACTTTATTGAAGTTTTGCCGTGGAACTATCAAAACTCTTGGTGAAGAGTATAAATCTGATTTCCCCACCAAAGAGAAGGTCACCGTGACCGTAAAGGAAGAAGAAAACGTTACCTTTCTAGCTGGAAATGCTTAATAAATACTTGTTGATTGTGTATTAACTGTAAAAATTGTTTGTCTTTTTTTTTAATTTAAACAAACGCTAATTTGTAAGGGTTTCCAAAAATGCTTTTATGAGATTGTGGAAAGGGGCCATCGCCTTATAGATGTAGTTCTTCCGAGATCCTTCCACATTTTCAGTCCACAGCTAGAGAAGTGCCTCAAGGCAGCTAATATCGATAAAAACTTGTTGTTATCGTCAAAAACGTAACTTGGACGCAACTTGGATGCAACTTTTTCCCACCACTAGCCCCCTATACAAAGTCTTGGTAAAAAAACTGAGTTTGCTCTAAAACGCAATAGCGCAATAACGCAGCCTAGTGTAAATATGGCCTGAACTGGATTGATTTATGGAACACATACATTTAACAAGAGTATGTCCTGGGCCTACAAATTCGGGGCAAGTGGCACCTACAGGAGGAGAACGTCAAGGAGGAACAGCTCGTCGTCGTCGCAGAAGACAACCTTCCGCCGCAACAGTGGCTCCTGGAAAGGATCGTGACGACCCACGCAGGAGAAGACAGCATGGTCAGGGTCGTTGATATTAGGAGGACCGATGGAGCCGTTTTTTGGAGAGCGGTCCATATGGTAGCGCCACTACCAGTGGTTTAAAGCCGTGCAAGCTTTCAACGGGGCCGGTGTTGGCTCATTTGAGACTTCTGAATTTGTTGTTAGTTATGAAGTCTAGTGTAAGTTAATTTCTTTCTCGCTCGTTGCGAATTCGCCCCGCCTTCGCCAACCGTTGTTAAGTTAGGCTTTAAGTTCTCTTGTAATAAATATAAGAATTGGTCGTAATATAAAATAATTCTTGCCACCAAAGTTGTTCGTTTTTTCTATCTAAAGAACTATTTAGAAATTTAACTTTCTTTTAATCAAACATGAAAAAACCCACATACACAATAAACGAAAGTTAAAAAAAGAACAAACATCTCTTTCCCTTTTTCCCTTTGCCTACAGGCGTAAGGCAGGCAATGCATAGCAGATGCCCTCTCTATATAGTTCTAAACTCTTTTTTTATAGATTAAAAAAAATTGTTTTTTGCTTATTCTGTACAACCAACTTCAACCAGAAGTCAGCAGAGCATATTGTGTCATATTGTGTCCACACGTTACCCAAATTTAATAAATTAAAATTAAATAAATTTGATTTTTCAAAGGTTTCTTTAAAAATAAATTCAAAGTTTATCTACACACTTACCTCAATGCTCTGCTCTGTCTCAGGTGATGTGACCAATACATAAAAATGTTTATCCAATGGAAAGTCCTCGAAAAATCGTATACGATATTTGCTCATACCATGTCCATGTTCCATAAAGTCAACAGCAAAGTATGTGGAGTCAGATGGTTTAACCTGTATATCAAAATTATAAAAAATTAATAAATTTTCTCAATAAAATTATTTTCTGCACAAGTGACAAAAAAGGCAAATGTGCACACTTTTTACTTAAATTACATATAAACAAGGAGGTAAGCTAACTTCGACATGCCACAGTTTGTATACCCTTGCCAATTGTTATTGGATCATTTATAACTTATACGTATCTGTTGACTTTTATATGCATATTATTTTTACATTCATTCAATCATTCTGAAATAATATAAAATGATCATATCTCAAAGTACAGTAAGATTGTTGAAAAACGGCGATGCTATATTTTTTCTATTAACTTCAAGTTCTTTTTTATGGCAGCTATTTGATATAGTCGTCCGATTTTTAAAAGATTAAAACCGCAATTTTGAAATAATATAAAACGCCTATATTTAAAAGTCAATGAGTTTGTGTTCTAAAACGGTGAAAATATAACTTAGCCGTCCGATTTTTATGAACTTGAAACTGAATAATACAAAGTGCTCATATCTCGAAGTATATAAAGATATTTTAAAAACTGGCAAAGATATAATTTTTTTCTATTAATTTTTCGTTCGTTCCTATGGCAGCTATATGATATAGTCTTCTGTTTTTTATAAAATGATATTCCAAATTCTAAATTATTAATATAAAAAGCTCATATCCCAGTGTAGATGAAGATATTCCCGCAAGATAAATAATCGATGCATTGGGATCAACCTTGCTGCTCCAATTAATTTTGGCCGGCCTTGGCTGTTCGTAATGACCGAACAATTCGAACAATGAATCGAACAATTGTCCAAAATCGATCTTAGCACCAATTATAGAGCTTACCATGATCCTTAGGCTTAAAATTTTGTAAAATTTAAATAAAGTCTTGGAACATTTTTTTTTTTTAGTTTAAATGCGTACAAATGTAGCATTCGACACCAGATAATTGCCCATGTCTTGATTTACTTTCGGTTATGAGCTTAACATAATGTAGGATTTAATTTTATAGAAATCGTATAGCTGACATAGGAACAAACCGGAAATATTTATAAAAAAATTAAAACTTTATCAGTTTTCTTCTACTTTGAGGTACAAGCATCTCATATTTCAAAATTTCATTTTTAAATTCATAAAAATCGAACGATATGATGCTGCCGTAGTAGAGATCGGTACATGTGAAGGAAAATTACATTTCTTTAATGTAAAAAAATGTTAAAATGTACAAATAAAATAAATATGAAAGTAAATCATATTATATTAGATAGCGATAGATTATAATTGATTCAATTGCAATCTGCTATACAATCTTCGGCGTGTCGAAGTTAGCTTTTATCTCGTTTATTATGAACGCGTTCGAATGTCCTCTGCGCGGTTTTGAAATGCCCAAACGCTCTAAATCGAACCACCATATCCACCATATCCTGTCTAAAAAAGGCCTGAGAAAAATAGATGCTCCAAAATGTTTTCCAATATTGAGCCTATCAATGTTACCTTGATTTTTATACCCTTGCAGGGTATTATAATTTCAGTCAGAAGTTTGCAATGCAGTGAAGGAGTCATTTCCGACCCTATAAAGTATATATATTCTTGATGAGCACCAACAGCCGAGTCGATCTAGCCATGTCCGTCTGTCCGTTTCTACGCAAACTAGTCCCTCAGTTTTAAAGCTATCTGAATGAAACTTTGCAGATAGTCTTCTTTATACTCTCACTCGTACATAAGTCGGAACGAGCCGGATCGGTCAACTATATCATATAGCTGCCATACAACCGATCCGTAAATTTGTTGAAAAAAAATTATAACTTCACTTTTTTTTAACATATCTTGATCAACTCTCGGTTATGAGCTTTCTATATTGTTTTAGATTTTTGGATTTAATTTTTTAAAAATCGGACTACTTCGGCGTGCCGAAGTTAGCTTCCTTTCTTGTTTAACTCTAATAACAGTCGCCGATTGGTAGATTTGTTTGTTTTTGTTTTTGCTTTTGTTTTTTTTTTGTTTGCTTTTGTTTTTTTTAATAAGTCAATGTTAACCACGACTAAAGACTTCCGCGACCTACCTGAACCCTGTGTAGCGCCTTGTCAAGACCACTGATGTGCAATTCCTGCGGCTTCAGGTCGGTAACTCGCAAAGATTCGGGTGTCACTTTAATACCAGGTGCTAATTTTAATGACATCGTGTCCGAAATTCCACTGGGCATTGCCACCTGTTCGCCAAAGAGGGAGGCTGTGTGTAAGTACATTGCTTTCTAAACAAAAGTGGAAAAGGACCTACCTCTATCTCCAGGTAGACTTCGTTCGTTTTAACAACTGCCAACAACTCAGTAAATGTGGAGAGTAGTTCCAGTTTACATGCATACTGACCGGCGACAACATCAAATGCGGCCTCTATTTTGTAAAGCTTCAGTAATTGGCGACCGAGAACTTCTTTTGAGATGAGTCGACAACTGAAAACATCGACGGGCAGCTTTTCTAGTTTATTTGTGCATTTCGAGGCATTCCGGGTAAACTGTCAATCGGGAAGCAAACTTTTAGGGCGGATTAAGGCGTACAGCTGCATTTCATGTTTGTCTTACCAGGTTGCTGTACTTGTCGGACTGCACATGGTTACGGAGAACCAGATGTCCCCGGTACTCTGGGCCGCTAAATATATCCAATGACTTGGTAAATAGAATCTATAAACAAATTTCAAAAAAGTGGAAATCAAGAATTTGGTGGTAAGGGGACAGGGAATTACCGCATCAGATTCTCGAATTTCCATGTCATATTTTACGAAACCACCGTGATTGGCTTCTTCTCCGCTAGTAATTATAACTCTTTCGCCTAGCTTTTTTCGATGGCTTAGCACGCGGGCAATTCCTAGAAGAGATTAAAAAAAATATATGCATGTCACAGGTTAGTATTTGCCTTTGAAGAATGCTGTGCGCTAATTTCTGATGCTACCCTTTAATTTAAACAAATATAAACGGGTGCATACTCGAACAAAGGATTGTTTAGTTTCTACTTCTGTAAGGAGGTATCTGAATTTCTCCCTTGGGCGAGGCCCTATCGGTTCAGAAACAACTTAGCTCTTAGAAATGCAGTGCAGTTGAAAAGTGCAGAGTGATACAAATTGATTATAAGTATTTGGAAATTTACACAAAAATCTAGCTAGATCGACTCTTCAGGAGACAAATATGTTTTATTTCAGTTACCTTCTTTTGAGTGCTGTTAGTCGGAAGGAAGCCTATTTGCAACTTACCTGAGTGTTTATCAATTGTCACAATTTGTTCATGGGAACTGCTCCAAATCGATGAAAGTGTTAGAGGTGAATCGAAGCAAATAATGTCGCCCACCGAGTAAATTGTCTAATGGTAGTTAAATGTGAAGCGAACACGATCACATTAATGGAATTATTGTAGGGAGAGAAAAACAAGATAATACTTTAATTTGAGAGCAAAATTGTATAGCCAGCCCTACTAACCTTAGTTGGGTAGATTTCTTCCGACTCGATCACTGCCAGCTTGATAAAGTCTTCAGCATTCTTTACTCCCGTTGGATCCTT
The DNA here is from genome assembly GCA_008042585.1 of Drosophila punjabiensis. Taxonomy (NCBI): domain Eukaryota; kingdom Metazoa; phylum Arthropoda; class Insecta; order Diptera; family Drosophilidae; genus Drosophila; species Drosophila punjabiensis. The sequence continues at coordinate 17,526 of VNJR01011432.1, read as the reverse complement.
TAGACGAATGGCAATGACATTGTTTGTTTCTCGCTGCAGGTTTAGCTATATGGGGGGGTTGGGTAAACGTTAGTTTCTTAGAATCAGCATTACGCGGTAATGTGTTTTTCAATATTTTTTGAAGATTGCCTATTCAGTTTCTTTACCCAAAAGTTTACTGAGAATTTTGGTTACACATCTGCAAAGCCTTATTTTTATACCCTGGCAGGGTATTATAATTTTAGTCAGAAGTCTGCAACGCTGTGCAGGAGTGATATCCGACCCTATAAAGTATATATATTCTTGATCGAAATAAACAGCAAAGTCGATCTAACCATGTCTGTCTGTCCGTCAGTCTGTCCGATTATACGCAAACTAGTCCCTTAGTTTTAAAGCTATCTGAATGAAACTTTGCAGTTAGTCTTCTATACACTATCATTACTATATAAGTCGGAACGGGCCGGATCGATACCATATCATATAGCTGCCATAGAAACGATCCAAAACATACCTTTATGTACTCCGGGATTTAGGATTTTTATATTACCCCAGACTTAAGATTTAAATTTTGTTTACATCGAACTACTATATCAAATAGCTGTCATAGAAATAATCGGGAAATTTTTATAAAAAAAAAATATATATACACAGTTTTCAGGATATCCTAATTTAATCTAGGATATAAGCATGTTGTGTTATTTCAGAAATTCGGATTTAATTATTTGAAAATCCTACAATTATATCATATAGCTCCAATAGAATATATCGGGAAATTTAGAAGAAAATTCAATTTTTTAAATGTAAAACTGAACAAATAATATGGGTATAAAAGTTTATATGTGTATTTATAATTGAAATGTTTTAGATTTGAACATTTTTATTTATCCAATCTGCAAGGGTATACAAACTTCGGCGTGTCGAAGTTAGCTTCCTTTCTTGTTTTATTTGGTGTTTTCACCAATTATTATTTGATGTTTTCGCCAATTATTATTTGGTGTTTTCACCCGTTAGTGTCTAAAAGTTGTTTTATTATACGGAAAGGCAGACATAACTAAATACCTTTCCCTAGTTAAACTGAAGTGGTTGTTAATTGGTAGTTGCAAATGAAAAAAAATTTACACTTACAGCAATTGTTAGGTTATTGCCGATCTCAACATCGACCACATCCTTGGTAGCAAGTTCGTAGCGTAAACCATTGCCATTTTCCTCGACATTGTAGGAGAATTCGTTGCCTAGGTTGTCGTGAAGAGATACTTTAAAAATGAAATTCATTCCTCGCGGAATAAAGTGCACGGCCTTTTTGAACTTAATATGAGGCATAAGTGTCACCAAAATATAATGAACATTTTTGACCTCGATGCCGATGGGCAATGTTTGATCAACTGTTTTGGCCTAGGCGAAACGGAATTACATGAAATATGAAATTTCTTTAAAATTAGCTCGTAAGCACTCACAATTATCAGATCGCGACCAAGAGTGTCCATTGTTTGCACCATACCATCTCGCGTTACGCTGACAATCCCGCTGCTTTGACCGTCCAGCGTAAAGACGGCATCCTCCATATTCGATTTAAGCTGAAGCGTGCTTTTCGGCGCTGCCAGAATGGTATCCATTTTTATGGGTTTTGGAGCGACCAGATCCAATGTCTTGAAAACTAAAATAGTAAATTCAATGTACAATCGCATTATAATGTGTTGTTAGTAAACTGATTTGAGGGTTGCTACTTACCAAAGAGCTCGACGCTAGCTGTTGGCAGCTTTGTCCCGTCCGCCAAACTCATTGTCGCTGTGAGTGTGACCTTGCCGGGATTCAATGCGCGTACTCGAATAGAAATTAAATCCTCACTTTGGTACTCGATTCCTGAAATTTGAATGGTGTAAATAATAATAATTTTTTAATTTTCCCAATGGCAGCCTGCTACTTGTCTGATTTTTCACCTCTTAATGAGAAAAGATATAAGTGGCATGCCTCTACTCCCTGTATCAATTTTGTGCCAATTTATAGAAGAATTTAAAAACAGGAAACGGCTCGGTTGGCATTGCAAAATCGTCGAGCGAATAACAGATCATTGGAACTACGCGTTCATTTAAATTTATTGACAGGGTCACAAATGATTGAATGAATTTTTAAACTCTTGGATGTCCACCTCACAATTTACATTAAAGGTTGGCTCTGTAGTAATCATGCTACGAGCAATGTTTTAACATGACTATACGGAAAGGAAAATTTAATGGAGAGGAAGTTCTCATAACGATTCCTGATGATGCCAACCGATATGCCGTTTGAATTTAAAAGATTAATTTCCGATCGGCCTTGCATTTGCCATGACCATTAATAGGCCAACCCATTATGATTTGAATCCCATGGACATCCCAAACCCATGGACATTTTTTGGTTTTTCCTGCTATTTATCAACCATAACGGTACACTTTTATTTATTTTGCCATTTGTAATTGGTATTAGCAAACTTTTGATACCTGGAAGTTAAGTAACGTAGCCAGGAGTAAGTTAAGCTTAAGTAAGTTAAGTTAAGTAAAATCCTAAAAGTGCAAATTTTTTTGTAAAATTCCCATTCAAATTGCATAAATATTATTTTTTTTTTATATTATAACTATGATTTAAAAAAAAAAAAAAACTGCAAAAACCCTCAGCGTGCCGAAAATTAATTCTAAAAAATATATGGCAATGGTAAATTTTAAATGTATTATTATTCAGCTTCGCGAAATCGAAATGTAATAATTAAACTCATTACGAAAGGATTGGGACTCGAATGATTAGATCAGAAGACCTAACTGTACCGTACAGTGGGAGTATTAAACAAATATTCTACATATGATTTACTTTTTTTGTTGTTTCGTTGAAATATTTGGTTTTTATACCTTTGGAGCGTATTTTAATTTCAGTCAGAAGTTTGCAACGCAGTGAAGGAGGCATTTCCGACCCTATAAAGTGTATATATTCTTGATCAGCATCAATAGAAGACTATCTGCAAAGTTTCATTCAGATAGCTTCAAAACTGAGGGATTAGTTTGCGTATAAACGGCCAGACGGACACGGCTAAATTGACCCGGCTGTTTACGCTAATCAAGAATATAGGGTCGAAAATGCCTCCTTCACTGCGATGTAACTTTTTGACTAAAATTTCAAGGGTAGCATTGTTTTATGAACTATTATATGTATATCGCATTCCTTTTTGGCTTGCTTCTGCATAGATCAAGCAACGTGATAAAAAATCAAGGAAATTGGACAACAACAATAACAATAAGAACTAAATGAAAATGGGGTGTGCAAATAGGTCGCTTTGTAAATATTGACTGCCTTTATATCCATAAACGATCGTTATAAATTACATTAAATCCTTTAATTTCATAAAATTAAAACCGAAATTCTAAAGTCATAAATATAAACATATTTTAAAGTAGAGTATTTTTTTGAACCCGAATGCTCCTACGGCATCTGTCCTTTTGGCCTGTTCCGACTTACATAATACCGGCTTTAAAAATCGAAATAAAATTCAGATATCTTAGATATTAGTTTGCATAGTGACAGACAGACATACGGGGCAAAAAGGACATGGTCATAATCGGCTAGTTTATGCTGAGAATATTTGTCTTGTCATAAAACCATTTTTTTTCTGCAAATTTTACCTATAAAACGTTGCTAAACAAATCTGTGGCTACTTTTATCTGGTCTAAATAGGTTTGTAAAAATAATAAAAAATAAAATCTGTCGGAGTTGTGGTTTAAAAACCTTCTTAATTTCACAAACAACAAATTTTACCAGTTGTTTTTTGAGCGCTTATATTAAAATAAGTTTAATAATTAAATATAAACAATAAAACAAATGAATAAATAAAAAATAAAAATTAATATTAAAAATGGATTAATAACTTATGTTCGCCCCAAAAGGGCGCTTATTTTCAAGATGCACTGTAATCCCCTGCTATCAGCCTCGAAATGTCCCGTAAGTTCTCTCTTCCTCTCTCCAAACTTCCAAAGAGCTTTCCACCCCGCTCTCCCAAGCTTTTCTTAAGTCTTTTTGTAGTTAGTATCAATTTACAATACGTTCAATAAATTTCCACATTGAGTGCGCTGCAGGTTAAGGCAGTCTCCTCCGAACACCTTATATTATAACATGAGAAGAGAAACTGTATATGGTTGAATTTTTCTTCATGTTACATACTACTCTACTGGTATCGAGAGACGATCGATCTTAAAACTTTGTATGTTCCGTATCTGTTCCCGCTTTAAAACTCAACCAAGCAGGCTCATCGAAGGACATTTGATATATGTGCACTTGGTGGAGTCAGAGATATGTTCTCAACTCTCTTACATCGTATCTGTGCACATTGAGATAACTTCAATAAATACATATAAGTTAGCTCACCTGCTGCTGTAAAGACGTTGAATATCTCTACTATTTCTGGATGGCTTACTCTCCAGAGAATTTTCGTGTTTTTCAAAGTTCCCAGCACCATAGGAGACAAATCAGGCAGGCCCCAGAGTGCGGCGGGCATTACAGCGGCGCTGCGAATACGGACCAGCGGAGTGCGTATCTGGACTAATTTCAGAGCAACCACTCGTAGTTCAACCGTGTCTTGCGAGATCACCTCGTCCTTTCCGGTTACTGGGTTCCTTAGCATACACTTTCCGATAATCCGACTGGCTCCTAATCGGTGGGCCGTCACAATGGCTGAATTAATAGCTGCGAATAAAATTAAATTAGAATTTACCCTCTGGTTTAGTAATACACCGAAATCCGTACTGACTTGCAATTTGTTCCTTCTCCACCGTGTAGACCATATTGGTGTTGGGCTGCGGTCCGCCCTGGTAGAAGATCTGGATACTGCTGCCGACAACGAGTGTAGTGTCGCGCGGAAAGAGTCGGATCGGTGCAAATACCATAACGTTAAGTGGCTCGCTGGACACCTGTAGAGCTCCTTTGCCGGACTGGAAGATAACCTTTGTCTCCCCAACGCTGTTGCCAACTAAAGTATAGCGGATCTCGCCGGCTCCCAGGTTTTTTTGGTCGCCCAACCGCACGCTTAGCACACTCTGGTCAAAGACCACTTCACTTAGATCAAAATCACCAAGTCTATTGTGGTCGATATGCAGAAGGTTATCGTTGGTATCTATGAGTCGAATGATCGCTTCAATACGAGCCGTGCGCTCAAGACGGTCCATGCTGGTAACATGTATAGCCCCTAATCCTACTACAGAAATGGACAGATGACTAGACTCAGTTGTCAAACAGCTGTCGATTAGTTCTAAGTCGACGTGGCCAAGACGCAAAGGCTTCAGGGCCAATATGCGAGCTTTTTCATCAAATTCCACGTGCACGATTCCAGATTCAGATAGTTTGAGTTGCAAGTAGCCGCTGCCCTGGACAATGGCTATGCGTTCGACGTGGCCTGGAGCCAGAAATATACTGACGTGGTCCTTCGGCAGCAAAGTGCTGTTGACAGTGTGGAATTTCACCTCATTCTCGATTAGAGGAGTGCTTAACGATTCTGTTTTGGGCTGTAATTAATAGATTAGAAATATTGTCGTAATGTTTCATATCATATACGCACGTTATATACTCCGAAGGCGGGATTTTCCGCATAAATATCCTGCAGTTTCAGCAACTTGTCGTTGTAATCGGCAACAGTGCCTTTGATGCGCAAGTTAGGCGCCACCTCGCTGAGCGAAATAATGAGAACGTCACGGCTGGGCAAGCTTACACCGTGGAGGACTTCCAACTCAGCGATTTGGCGGTGCGAAATTTTATGGTCAGGGTAACGCTCTTCTCCTACGCCGAATTCCCAGTCTATCCATAGAGAGCTGATGTTCATTAGTCTTCGATTTTCCGCGTCCTGTACCTCTATTTCGATTTCAAACTTGTTTTCACGGTCCTTTAAATACAGCAGCGAGGAGCTCTGCTGCAAGGGACAAGATTCACGGAGCTGTTGTCGCGGGTAAAGCTTCAAAAATCGAGGTGAGACGCAATGAACCTTTATAGTCAATTCCGATCGGTAGGCGACAAAGCTGGGCTTGGCTAAGCTGTTATGGACACGATAAGAAAGGTCAGTTTTTCCAAGCTCGCGGCACAGTACCGTAAAAGCGTTGATTTCGTTCTGGGTGTTGAACTGGATTTCAGAAACCTTGACGATCTTACTATCGAAAGCCGTGACCTTCGTAAGCTCTGCCTCCAATGTAAAAATACGCTGGGGTCCGTTAGCAAAAACAACATTTCGGGAAGACCCAACGGGTAGCACAATTTCGTTCTCATGGGGATTCAGTATACTCATTGGCTCAAAAATGTAAAGGTCGACAGTGTCGTCAATAACTTTGTCTTGAAAACTGTACCACACTCTCACCGAAGAACTGCCAATGGCGGTAGCTCGCAGCCGCAATACATGACATGCATCTTGGGCGGGCTCTACCACCTCACTGTTAGTCTCTTGCTGCAAAATGTGATGGCTGAAGTCTAGCTTAAAGTTAAGGTTGTCGCAGCTCGTGTATGGCACGTCGGAGTTGTTTACCCGCGCATAAACTGCTACGTGTAGGTAAATGTAGTCATTAAGAGAGGTCTCAAAGTTGTAACGCTTTATCTGGAGGCGTTTGGGTGGTAGAAAGAAGACCTTCGCGAGGCGAGAGATCTTGTGGTTCTTAGCGAGGGCCACTTTGACAGTGGTATGGGGGGCTAGGGTATTTCCATCCTCGAGCAACTCCTGCGCTATAAAAGGCGGGCGAACGTCACGGAATTCGGTAGTGGCCAAGCCTTGGCCATCAATATGCAGCACCTGCGGGTGACCGGAGAACCATACGTAATTGCTGTCGCCTCCAGTAGCGTGGAACTGTAGGCTCAGCTGCTTCACGCTATTTGGGTCGTAAGGCAGCACCGCCCTAGAGGGCGTCAACTGGAGTTCCTTAAAGATCTGAAGTTCGGCTTGCACAGAAAGCTGTATATAGAAGAATTTAAAATGTTAATTAATATATCTATATATTGATAAGAAGAAAGGAAGCTAACTTTAGCATGACTTGCAGATTGCAATTGGATCATTAGTAACATAGGTCGAAAACAGCCACGGAGACTAAATGCGACTAATTCTGAAAGCAATTGGTCGAAGTTAACATCTCGTATCACGTACAAAGTATCAAAACGGATTTTTATTTAAGCCTCATAACACAAAAACCCTATATTTTCCCAATAATAATAACCATGCAGGGTATTATAATTTTAGTCAAAATTTTGCAGAGCTGTGATGGAGTAATCTCCGAACCTATAAAGTATGTATAATCTTATTCAAAATCAACAGTCAAGTTGATCTAGCCATGTCCGTTTGTCCGATTATACGCAAACTAGTCCCTCATTTCTGAAGCTACCTAAATGAAACTTTGCAGATAGTCCTATATACAGTTGTTGCCAGCTAACTAGCAAGGTGACTATGCTTGATGACGTTGCATCGATAAAAATAACAGTCGATTTTTTAACTCATTACTTTTTTTAATACCTTCTAGAAATATCATTCTTAAATAAATCATAAGGTTTAAAATGCCTGTTCATTAAAAAAAAAAAATTGTAAAAAACTCAGTTTTACACTGTGCTAACTTATTAGAAAGATTTTAAACTTGCATTAACATTGTTCAACATTTTTTTAACATTTTTCAACCATATGGATATACTTTTATTTATTTTGGCATTTATGATTGATATTAGCCAAATTTTGATGCTAGGAAACTCCCAACCCAGGCCAGGACTAAGTCAAATATGCTGAAAATGAATAGATTCAATAAGAAGCTTAAAAAATCTAAATTTAAATATATGGCCATTTCTAGGATGGCGACAAGATATTTCATTTTGGCTGCTAAGGTTGCAAGACAGTTGGCGGAATAAAAATACCTAAAATACTTATTGAATGCAAACCTTAGCAATAATATTGTACAATGTAGGTTGTTTTTATACCCTCGGGGGGTATTATAATTTCAGTCAGAAGTTTGCAACGCAGTGAAGAAGTCATCTTCGACCCGATAAAGTATATATATTCTTGATCAGCATCAACAGAGTCGATCTAGCCATGTCCGTTTGTCCGTTTCTACGCAAACTAGTCCCTCACTTTTGAAGCTATCTAAATGTAACTTTGTAGATAGTCTTTTATAAACTCTCACTCGTATATATGTCGGAACAAGCCAGATCGGTAACTATATCAAATAGCTGCCATACAAACGATCGGTAAATGTGAAGGTAAATTACTTTTTACTTTACATGTAAAAATGTAAAATTGTAAAATTTAAATGATAATGAAAGAAATTTATTTTATATTAGATTGGGTTAAATTATATTTAATATAATAATTAATGAAATTGTAATACCCTCCAAGGGTATAAAAAAGGTATAGGAATATTAAAATCCAAATTTGATTCTAATTTGCTTTAGAATATATAAATGTATTACAATTGTGTAGGGTTTGGACTCGAAATATTAGAGTAATATATGAATCCATAACGCGCATTTGAACAAAAAACTCAACTACTAGGTTTGACATATCCGTATAAACAACTTTTGGTCTCACAAAATAAAAATAAATTTAACGTTATATATCAGTCTTGTGCATTTGACAACTTAGGAGCCGGCAAACAAAAATCGTATGTGGAATATTTGTTTAATACTCCCACTGTACGGTACAGTTTCGTCTTCTGATCTAGTCATTCGAGTCCCAATCGTTTCGGAATTAGTTTAATTATTACATTTCGATATCGTGAAGCTGAATAATAATACATTTGAAATTTACCATTGTCAGATACATTTTTAGAAATAATTTTCGGTTCGCTAAGGGTTTTTGCAGTTCTAAGGTTCTGTTTTGCGCTCCTACCGTTATTATTTTTTTTTTGTGAGTTTCAGTGCGAAATATATAACATGTATGCAAACGGTAAATGGTAATATACACAAAAAGATGCAATTTAAGGATTTTAAAGCTTTGTAAAGGTTTAATACAATGCACTATGGGGATTTTGCCCATTTGTGGTATTAATTATTTACTTTTAAACTATGTAAGATTTTCGGAAACACAGTTAGAAATATTTTTTTTGGAAAAATGGGCGTGGTTCCGCCCACCCTAGTTTTTTTTTTTTTGTTTGTTTTTAAGTAGACCGGCAATAAGGCAATGATGCAATGCAAAGAATATGATTGGAAACAATTAAAAATGACAAATTTTCTTAATTTTCAAGCCCTTTGGCATGCGAATCGGTTATATCCTCATAAGATTGATCGAGGTCTTCAAATTTGGATGGTAAAAGGCTTATAGCTTCTGTGGGAAGGGCCATATGTTTATGCTTTCGAATTCTCTTCTTAAGGTTTGTTGAAAAAAAAAACAGGAATCGAATAAATCTAATGCTCTATTGAAAACATTCGTGAAATTATTAACTCTACTATGCTGACGGGCTTGATGCAGTTTATCTGTCTTACATAGTATGACTTATTGCGTGCTTCTGACGCTTCTTCGTCAAAATAGCCGAATGGAAGTGTATTACTTTTTATATCTTTCAATTATGGTTTTTCATTAAATTTGCCAATATAGAGTTTCAATGGTAGCATCCAATATTTATGCCTATTTTCAAAATGCTTTTCGTTCCTATTGCTTATTTTTCTATTAAAATTTAAAATTTTGGCAAAGACACCTATGATTTTATTTAATTTGTCCGAAATTGTTTGATTTTTTTGTTCTTGGTAGGAGTTGTTAGCTCTTTGCGCCATACTTGAAAGAGCGCAGCATTCGAAAACTTAAAGATACCTGTCGAATCGAAAATCGAATTTACTCAGATTGTGAGTTTCGCACTTTTAAAGTCACCCAACAAAAAATGCCTAACAGTCTGTAAGCTTAACAGTGGTCTGTTAATTAACATTTTTGGTAATGAACTTTACAGAGCCATATATTTTTAAGATATTTGCTTAAAAAAAACAAAAATTTTTAAGGATCGATAAAATGACTAAATACCACGAAATCGGGCAAATTCCCCATAGTGCAATGAAGAGAAGCTTGACTAAGTCCTGCCCATGTTTGGGTGCTCTCTGACATCAAATGTTGTCGAATACCAATCATAAATGTCAAAATTATGGTTGATGAATTACAGGAAAAACAAAAGATTTTCATACAAATTTAAAAATTTTTAAATTAGTTGGCACGGTGTAAAATTCGAATTTTTCATAATTTTTTTTTTTTATCAAAGTTATAAAATTAGTAACCCACTTACGTCCATGTATGAGCCGTACAGCTGGGTAACACCCTCCTTCTTGGCCACTCCAGAAAGGCGGCTTCCATTGCGCGTACGCTGAAGAATAGTGAACAAAGACTCATCCAGTTCAGAGGTTATGGAGTAGCGAGTGCCTAGCGTTATCTTTTGTCCATCAGCGGTAAACAAGTCTAAGGCCACGTCGTGATGCTCCCCTTGAACAGTGATCCAATTAAGGTGGGGAAGTAGACTGATACCCAATCTCTGTGGCTCCGCCACAGTCAGCAGAGCACTGGGAGGTTTTGTGGCTTGGTCCGTATTTGCCATATTGCGATCCCGCAAGAAGACTTGGGTGCGACCCATTGCTGATCCCGTGACACTGTTGCCCTCCAAGTATGCCACATTAGTATTCTCTACCTCCAAGAAGTACTGCTTGCTGTCGATGGCGTGTAATCGGTCCATTTTCAGTTGCAAGATGCGGAACGTGACTGAATCACCTGCCATTATGGTCACCTCTGAGGGCTCTATAATAATGTTGGCCAGCACGCTGATATGGACCTCGATGGGTTGCACGTGGCTGTACTCGGACTGGGGCATGCCGATGGTCACTTTGGCGGTGCCGGTATTGATGCCCTCTAACAAAACCATGTATCCCTTAGTGCCTTTAGCCTCAAAGTCCTTTAAGGCCGGTGGTACTGTGTGGTAAGGACTGTTCGTGAAAGATAAATAGCGCATGGCGGGGGGCTTTTTAGTGCCGGATTCTGAGATTTTCCAGTCAAACTCAATTCCTTCCAAAGTGAAAAACTCATTGCCCTGATCGTCAAAGGCGTGAACCTCAAACATGGCGGGCGCCTCTTCAAGGTACAACTGCCTAGTTGCTGTACGCACATTCAGTTTAGCAATTGCGTCCACAATCACTTCAGATCGCAGGGTCTCTCCTGTCTGCACCTCTTCGGCGAAGATAATAGCGGTGTTTCGGCGTCGGTCGTGAGTCCGGACAGTTATCACTGCCTGGGATGCACACTCGCTGAAGCCCTGGTACAACGGCATCACAGAAATTAGGTCCTGACGAGAAGACGTCCTGTTGCAGGTAAGATGCAATTTTTATACAGCGCCTAGCAAGTAAACCCATCATACTTACCACTTGTAGCAGTTGGACTCGTCGACTTCCAAGGTGAAGTTTATAGCCTTCTCTTCAAAGATAGGCAGCAAGACTCGAGGATGGTTAATCCTTGCCGCATTTCCACCTCTGCTGGACGCGAAATACAATAAAATCAAATATATTACTCCAACACCCATTTTAAGGGATAAACGAAACACGCTGCTAGTGATGAATACAAGCTCGATAGCTAAAAACCGGCTAGAGATGGAGGCAGGTAGATGTCATTATCGATAACTGCGCACTTCTGAGCTGTTTTTACTGTCTTTCCACACAATCGGATTTTCGGATTTTCGGCAGAAGTGAAACTCCGGTTTCCATAAACATACATCAGAATTTTACGTACTTCTTTTGCCATTAGGTAGTTTATGATTTTTTGTGCGACTCTGAATTTTTCTGTCTGTAGAACATATGGCAAGGAACAATGGAATATGGAAGGCACAAGTATAAAAGTATACCCAAGAAACATGTAGGTATTTTTGATATATTCAAGAAATCAAGAAATATCAAAATTTATTTTTTAAATATATCGATATTCGATATACCGGGTTAAAAATATTATTATTAAACATATATTTTTTATTTAAAAATATCGATATATTGACATTTTGATGTATTTTTCACATCTCTAAATGGCAACAGAGAATCGGAAGAAGACAAGTTTTTAGGCATGCCGCGCACCTCGCCTAAACGAAATTCTATGTACACATCGATTCGATTCCATTACAGGAAGGGTTTTCACAAACGGTATTTTGTCCGGCTTCTTCTAATCCGTTTTCTTTGAAGTGAAAACTTCTTATGGCGCGTTGGGCACTTTTGCAGATTTGCAGATTTCAATTCATTATTTATAATCTAACCCTATCTATTTTAAAATAAATTACTTTAAATTTAATTTTATTTTTACAGTTTTACATTTTATTACATTTTTACATGAAAAGTATAATGTAATTTACCTCCACATTTACCGATCGTTTGTATTGCAGCTATATGATATAGTCGTCCGAATTTAATGATATTAAAAACAAAATTTTTAAATAATGTAGAATGCTTGTATCTTAAAGTAGAAGAAGTTATGTTGAAAACTGACAAAGTTATAATTTTTTTTCTGAAAAATTCACGACCGTTCCTATGGAGCTATATGATATAGTAGTCCGATTTTTATAAAATTAGTTCCAAAAATCTGAAACAATATAGAAAGCTCATAACCGAGAGTTGATCAAGATATGTACAAAAACAGTGAAGTTATAATTTTTTTTTTTAATTTATCGACCGCTTCTATGGCAGCTATATGATATAGTAGTCCGACCTTTATAAAATTAAATCCGAAAATCTAGAATAATATATATAGCTTATAACCGAGAGTTGATTATAATATGTTAAAAAACAGTGAAGTTATAATTTTTTTCAACAAATTTACGGATCTTTTGTATGGCAGCTATATGATATAGTCGTCTGATCTGGCCTGTTCCGACTTACGTACGAGTGAGAGTATATAGAAGACTATATGCAAAGTTTCATTTAGATGGCTTCAAAACTGAGGGACTAAAAATGCTCACCCAAAAAAGTTCCCAACGCACCATAAGTTCAATTTTTCACTTCTGCCTGCACTCCCGGAGTGCAACCCTCCTTGTTTGTTTTGCAGCACTTGTGTTGCACTAATCCCTGACACAAGCACGACGCCGCGGAGGACAATGTACAGCGAAACTAAGGGCAAAAGTAAGTTGAACAGAAAAAAAATTGAACTGTACAAAATAACTTATTCTATGTTTGTAGGTGGCGGCGCTAGGTGGAGTGCCGCGATAGCGGCAGCGAAAACCCGATGAAACGCAGTGAGCGTCTAGAAAGGTGGGCGAAATCCTGGGAGACCTCACTAGCTCAATTATGGCTAGGATTCGCGTAACGCCAGACGACAATGGCCACATCGTTCTCAGGTTTGGCCAGGCAGCACGAACGGCCAAGACTCGCTTCGGGTGAAATTCGCGAACTTGACCTACTCAATTTCTCTTACTGTCATTTTCCGCTCTGAGAATTCTATATTCTGTCGCCAAATGGCCCTTTACCGTCCCAAACCCCTTAATCAAACTTCTCCACACGATGCCTAGGTGGTGCCACTGGGCTTTACACTTTTTTTGGGCCCGTGCTTTTTAAACGCATTTAAATTTAGAACAATTTATTTTTAAATAATTACAATTAAATTTAATAATACCAATGGTTCGTATGATGGCGTCCAATCGCGTTATATTTGTATATGTCTTTATATACAGCGCCTCGCCTACACCACCAATCGCATCCCTAAAATTGCAAAAAAAAAAAAAAATTATACAAATTCATTTGATTAAAATCCTTTAAATCCTGATACACTTTTCTCTTGGAGCAAACCATTACGCTGGCGTTATCTGTACCTATTCCTATAGTTATCTTAGGTCCATATTTATAATCTTCATTGTATTTTTCAGCGCTGTTGCTATACAGCATCTGCGTTTCAGTTCAACTTGCCATAAGAATGTAGTTACAATTTTCGGGTGTTTGATACTGATTAGTTAATGGCGACTACTGTAACAATTTGTTTAATTCCACGGTAACCCAAAATTAAAGTAAACATACAATAAACTTGCCTAATATTTTTGTAAAACTTATATCTGCCGATTGGTCGATCAATAAGCTATACTTAGAATTACGAATGTCATTTTGCAGGTTATCTTAAATATGTGGCGACAGCACATTTTTAGCTACCACAATTTTGCGTTTAAGATGCTTTAAAGCAGGCCATCCACTGGCGAATTTATTCGACAAACATGTTCAGTTCGACAAAATGTTCGTCGTTGGTGGTAGTGTTCGCACCCGAATTTTTTGTTCGACAAAGATAAAAACGATTCTATCTTGGCTTTGCGTACCATTGCTTCATCCACATACTGTGCTTCCTCTTTTGTACTTTCACACTTTTCTTCTTTTCCTTCTCATTATAAATATGAATTACCATCAAGGCAATTTCTGTTTTGCTTACGTCCGCGGACATGCTTCCTTTGAAAATGTTCGGCGAATGAATGTTCGAAAAAACGTTCGCACTCGTTGGTGGGCAAATAAAATTCTTGTTCGACGAACCGTTCGCCAAAAAAATTCGCCTGTGGATGGCCTGCTTTACAGTAAGTACAAAGTGCCTTTCTTTTGCCTGTTTAGTCTTTTCAAATGCAATTTTTGAATTGAGGTTTCTCAATCCATTGATCACGAAGTTTTTGTTTATATTCTTTAGGCATTTTCCACGAATTCACAGAACTTTTAAGAACAACCGCAAATCACTAATTCGAAATAAGAAGCATTGTGACCGCAATTTGATGTTGGGAAAATACCTTAAAAGTTACCAAAGTAATACTATTTTTATACCCTTGCAGGGTATTATAATTTCAGTCAGAAGTTTGCAACGCAGAGAAGGAGTCATCTCCGACCCTATAAAGTGTATATATTCTTGATCAGCATCAACAGCCGAGTCGATCTAGCCATGTCCGTCTGTCCGTCTGTCCGTCTGTCCGTCTGTCCGTCTGTCTGTCTGTCTGTCTGTCCGTTTCTACGCAAACTAGTCCCTCAGTTTTGAAGCTATCTGAATGAAACTTGGTAAATAGTCTTCTATATACTCTCACTCGTATATATGTCGGAACGAGCCGGATCGGTCAACTATATCATATAGCTGCCATACAAACGATCCGTAAATTTGTTGAAAAAAAATTATAACTTCACTGTTTTTCAACATATCTTGATCAACTCTCGGTTATGAGCTTTTTATATTGTTTCTGATTTTTAGATTTAATTTTATAAAAATCGGACTAATATATCTCATAGCTGCCGTAGAAACGGTCGGGAAAGTTTTAGAAAAAAAATTATAACTTTGTCAATTTTCAACATCATTTCTTCTATTTGGAGATACTAGTATTTCATATTTTTTCAGAATTTTTTTGTAAATTTCATAAGAATCGGACGACTATATCATATAGCTGCCATTGAAACGATCGGTAAACGCGGAGAAAAATTACATTTTACTTTACATGTAAAAATGTTAAAAATGTAAAAAAATGTAAAACTGTAAAAATTGTATGAATATGAAAGTAATTCTTATTATATTATATTGGGATAGATTATAATTTATGCAATTGGCATCTGCAAGGGTATACCAACTTCGGCGTGCCGAAGTTAGCTTCCTTTCTTGTTGGAATTAAAAATACACAATTCGGTCCCACTGTATGGTTTATTTACGATATCTCCATTGAAAGCTGAACAATGGATGAAATCACTAACTATACAACATATAACATATATGTTTTATGGTGTATGGTTAGTGATGAAATGTAGACATCTAATTTTTTTTATTTTATGTAGCTAAAAAATATGAAATTTATTTTGTAAAATAGCTAAAATAACTGGCTCCTGCAAAGTTATGTGGTTTCCAGTTTTGGGTCAAGCAAAATAGCCAGAAAATGGTTAAGTTGGCAACACTGGTCTCGTAAAAGGTGTTAGATTGATCTTATCTGGTTTGTCGAAGAACTTGTGTAGATTGATTAGGGGTGATGCCGCTGAAGAGTAAATAACTTGAGTTTAGTTAACATACTCTGTCCACAGTCACAACACTTCGAACATGAAAAACACCGGGTAAGTCTAGGGCCAAAGTCCCAAGCCATAATCTTCTTATCATATTCTCTCCCCTAGAAAGCTAAAGGGAAAAACTCTCTTCATCACGGGCGCATCTCGGGGAATTGGCAAAGCTATTGCCCTGAAGGCGGCCGCTGATGGAGCCAACATAGTCATCGCAGCCAAAACAGCGGAGCCCCATCCAAAGCTTCCCGGCACAATATATACCGCCGCTAAGGAAAGTATGTGCGACCAATTCTCCAAGTGAGTGGAGTTTGACCTTTGTACACTTTATATTGTGTCCAGTCGAACGTGCTGGAGGTGAGGCGCTGCCATGCATTGTGGACGTGCGTGACGAGCGGCAAGTGCAGCAGGCTGTGGAAGCGGCTGTAAAAAAGTTCGGAGGAATTGACATCGTTGTGAACAATGCCAGTGCCATCTCAATCACTGGCACACTCGACACTGATATGAAGCGTTACGATCTGATGCAGAACATCAATGCTAGGGGAACTTTTCTTGTGTAAGTGCGACCACTGCCGCGTTATCTATCATTTTATCTCACTTAAATTCCACAGATCTAAGACTTGCCTGCCGTATCTGCTGCTTAGTCAAAACCCACACATACTGAACCTTGCACCACCTCTGAACATGAGGGCACGGTGGTTCGCCAACCACACTGCCTACACCATTGCTAAATACGGAATGTCTATGTGTGTGCTGGGAATGGCAGAAGAATTCCGAGGTCAGGGCGTAGCAGTAAACGCTCTCTGGCCTCGCACTACTATCCACACGGCAGCCGTGGAAATGCTTAGCGGGTCCGAAGGAGCACTATACTCGAGAAAGCCTGAGATAATGGCCGATGCAGCATATGCTATTTTTTGTCGCGACTCCAGAGAGTATACAGGAAATTTTTTTGTGGACGATGAGGTGCTACTAGACGCAGGCGTTAAGGATCTTTCCAAGTACGCCTGCTTTCCAGAGAACATACATCTGCTGGCTACAGATGTGTTTCTAGATGAAACTGGGCCTGTAGCCAAGTTGTAAAGTCAATCGACAATGTATATGAATAATAAAATTGTGCCAATCGCATATTAAAGAAGTACTGAGCCTCAATAAGATTTTGCTAATTACTTATTATATTCTTATTTTGGAATTATAAACTATTAATTTCATTTAGAGCGAAATTGTTCGTATTGTCTAAAGTAACTAAGTTATAGGAGCTTTAGTTTCCACACAAAGTTTATCCGTTATTTCGAAAAGTTTGCCACACAGGAACACTAATGTACATACACTCGCTCACAATCCCTGGATACACCTGGAAAAAAATAAATTATTCAATTTTATCTTTATCTTTTATCTTTTTTCACCGGTTTATGAATTGGGACAATTTCTTTCATATTTTGTATACCCTTGCAGGGTATTATAATTTCAGTCAGAAGTTTGCAACGCAGTGAAGGAGTCATTCCCGACCCTATAAAGTATATATATTCTTGATCAGCATCAACAGCCGAATTGCTCTAGCCAAGTCCATCTGTCTGTTTTTCCGTTTGTCCGTCCGTT
>VNJR01011413.1:0-18399 GCA_008042585.1 Drosophila punjabiensis | reverse complement strand
AAACAACATATTCAAATTTCACGGATTCAAATCAGACATATTCTTTCAGCATGCCCAAGTCGAACCTTATTTTCAGTCCTAGCTTGAACGAAAGCTCTCTTCTTATTGATCTGTTTATTTGTCAGGTCCCGACGGAATACCTGGTTGTGTGCTTAGGTATTGTGCCGAAGCCCTGTGCAAGCCCCTTCTTAAATTGTTTACCTTATCCTAAGAAACTTCCCACTTTCCCCTTATTTGGAAGGAATCATTTAGAATTCCTCTCCACAAAAAAGGTAGCAAATCGGGAGCCAATAACTACAGAGGAATCTCTAAGTTGTCAGCAATCCCGAAACTTTTCGAAAATGTCATTACTTCACATTTGCAGCACCTTTGTCTATCAGTAATTTCTCCATGTCAACATGGATTTATTAGGCGAAGATCAACAACAACAAGCCTTTTGGAGCTCACTTCTTTCATTATAAAGGGCTTCCATAATAATCTTCAGACAGATGTCATTTATACTGATTTCAGTAAAGCATTTGACTCTGTTAACCATTCACTTCTTTTTAGGAAACTTGACTTAATGGGGTTTCCGGATGATCTTCTTAGATGGATCTCAAGTTATCTGATTGGCAGGACGCAAAAGGTCCTCTTGTTTTCTGGGTTACATCTGGCGTCCTGCAAGGGAGTCATTTTGCTCTACGCGGTTTAAACTGGGATGCAGACCGTAGATTACCGTCATATTCTAGTAGACTCCTTCTAATAAACCTACCTTCCTTAGCCAATCGTAGAACTATGTTAGGCATTACCTTTATTTTCAATCTTATTCGCGGTGACGTGGAAAGTGCTGACTTGTTAGGTCAGCTAAATTTTCATGTTCCGAGTAGAAACACTAGATCCTATTTGCCATTGGTCTTGCGCCAATGTAGAACTTCGTTTGAATTGCATGAACCCATTAGAGTCTTATGTGCAAATTATAACGATTTGTACACAATAACATCTAACGTAGATATCCTTCCTAGACTAATAACCTTAATCCTAACCCACTTAGTACGTATGCAAACAAACAACCAGGCGGCACGCCAGTAGTTATTTTACTCGTATTCTTTTCTATTTTTTCAATGGCGTCTACTAACATCTAACCCAAACAGAAACGTGCTTGGTGTCGATGGGCCACTTGAGTGTACTGACCGTAGTGCATAACGTCAAAAAAAAAAAACAAAAAAACAAAAAAAAAATTTTAATTGAGCCACATTATAGTTGCCCAATTAGCGTGTGGCCTGAAAGCCATACAACCACTAGGCAGGAAAACGTAAAATTTTTTTTTTTAAGAAAAAAAATACATAATCAAAATACATTTAAATATCCATATTAATTTTTCTTTTTTTTGGCGTAGATTTCGCGCCTATTCTTGTAGATGTTGTAGACATCACAGACATATTGCTTTCATCTTCCTGAAGCATATCTGAAAGCATGTCATTCATGCTTTCATCGGCCTGCTGCAAATTGCCCTGTCGCATCTGGAGCAATTGTATTTTTTAATAAAGACATCAGCTCCAAGTATGGCCATTTAACATTTAATGTTTGAGCTTCGGATCCTGATGGTAGGCGTGGTAGTTTTTGCAATGTTCTTCTATATGTATCCTTTAAATTTTTCCTGCATTTAAATTTTTGCTGCAGATCCTAAAAATTGTATTTTATTTATGTATATTCTTCATAAAAATTAGTTTTTATTAATAATTTTATTTTATTTTATATTAGTTTTATTTTGTTTAGCACATATTTTTATTTTTAGGTACCTTGCCACAGGCCATTCATTTCGGGATTTGGCATTTGCTTTTCGATTAGGAAGAAGCACTGTTAGCAACATTATATGTGAAACAAGCAATATTATTTGGAAATCGCTAGTAAATTAATATATGCCAACACCAAGAACTGACATACTTCAAAAAGTTACGGAGAATTATTATAGGCGTTTTAAGCTTCAAACTGTCTGGGTAGCATTGACGGAAAGCATTGCCAAATTAAGTGCCTAGCTCATTCTGGGTCACATTATTTTAATTATTTAAATTATTTTTCAATTTTTTGCAAGGAGTCGCGATGATGACAAAAAATTTATAACAATTGAAGTGGGTGGCAGAGGAAAACAAATCGATTTTGTGGATCCACTTTGGTTAAATTGCTGGAAGCAGGCAAATTCAATGTTCCACCACCACAAGCACTACCAGGCTTAAATATCATTTTGCCAAACTTTTTAAGTGGAGATGAAGCCTACCCACTAAAAAATTATTTAATGAGACCATATCCTCGAAAAAAGTTAAATGCCAAAACTGAAAATTTCAATGAAAGATTATCAATCGCCATGAAGTGCATTGAATGTGCGTTCGGTATTTTAACCAAGAAATGGCGAATTTTACAAAAAGATATTGAGACAAAACCTAGCACAGCAATTCATATTATAAAATGTGCTTTTATTTTACATAATTATGTAAGAGAACGTGATGGGGACAGTGATCTGGACTACATAAATACGACAGCAGAAATTCATAACGGAATAGTTGCTTCAAGAAATGTGGATATTGTTGAAGAACAGTCACATTGCAATAGAGGCAGTCAGTCAGCAATGAATGTGAGAAATTCTTTAACTGATTTTTTTTGTTATTTCCGACATTAAGTCAATTAATTATATTAAAACTTTAAATAAATATATATATGCACATATTAAATATAACTTTACTTACGTTGTTATTATATATTCTATATAACGTTAAATAAAAGCTTACCTGTACAGTTACAAGGCCGGGTGAAACAGGACATAAATGACAATTTATAAAATGCTCTGTACCTGAAGTTTTTGATAACCAATACTCAAGGGGAGAACTTACACCTGAAATCGTCTGTGACAATAGGTTTAGGTTTATGTGCGTTAACCAATGTGATATACTACAGACAAGATGCGACTAGACCTGACGACATTAATCCGAAATTTATAAAAATCATATTACCAAAGATTCTGCCTTATTTAACTCATAGCCTCGAAATTTCCAGAATGCTGGAAAACGGCAAAAATTATTCCAATTCAAAAATCTAATAGTGACTATAGACCTTTATCGATCCTGCATTCCTTTTCCAAAAAAATTAGAAAAATAATGGCAAATCAAATAATTCGAAACTTCTGTTGAGCTTGTCTTCGTCAATCTGTTCTTCTGTCAAATGTGTCGTCACAATTTTAAAATGTTTCTTGTGGTGTCCCCCAAGGATCAGTGCTCGGTTTATTATTTTTTACACTCTATGCTAATGACCTTCCATCTGTGTTATCTGATTGTAATGTCCATTTATATGCCGACGATGTATAAATGCAGTAAGTGAATGTACAGATATTTGTAACAGTGAACTAGCACGAGTCAATAAATGGGCAATCAAAAACATCCAAATCTAAGTGTCTCGTAATAAGTAAGCGGAAAATTAGACTTCATAATATCTAACCACTTTTTATTAACAATATTCCCCTGGAGTTTGTCGAAAAAGCCGTGAATCTTGGATTTACATTCAACAGGACTCTTACCTGGAATAATCACATTGCAAAGACAGTAGGGAAATTGTATGGAATGCTGAGACCACTATCTGTGACTAAGGGATGTTTGCTCACAAATATTCGTATGCTAATAGCAAAAACATCCTGAATTCCTTCTCTATTAAATGGCTTAGAAGTTTTTTCAAATTGTGATTCGACCAGTCAAAATAAATTAAAGATGGTTTTTAATAGCATTGCACTTTATATATTTAACCTGCAACGGACGGAACATGTGTCCTAAAAAATGTATGACATAAAATTTAACCGATGGATAAAGATGACAATACTGACATTTCTTCAAAAATTAATTTATAAAAAAGAACCTCTAGAACAATAAGCAATCTCATATACATAAGACCCAGATCACTGACTTCCGAAAGACAATTTTTCATAAGTGCTATAAGATCAGCTCCCCAATCATATTAAAAACATTAGCAATGCTACGCAATTCAAATATAAGGTACTCTCACAAATTAAAATAGAATCATAAACTAAGTTAAATTAACAGTGACTTGGGATTAAGTTAAATTAAATACAGAAAAAATATATATTAATTAATTATAATAAAATAAAATTGTTAGATTAAGAATACGACTCAATGTGACTAGCGCACTAATTTATAAGTTTTATACTTGTAGCGTTAGGAGGCCAAAAATTCTATAAATAAAAATAAAATAATATTAATATTAAAAAATATTTTCTATATTTCATGACGATCCAATACAAGGAGGTCACACAGGCATTACTAAAACCTTGGCAAAGGTCCAGAGACACTACTACTGGAAAAATTATGTCCAAAGACATAAAGGACTACATAAGAAAATGTCCAAAATGCCAAAAGTCCCAACCGACTAAAAATACAAAGACTCCACTAACAATAACAGAAACTCCGCAAAGAGCTTTCGACAGGGTAATTGTGGATACAATTGGTCCACTACCAAAATCTAACAATGGAAATAAATACGCAGTAACATTAATATGCGATTTGACAAAGTATTTGGTAGCAATACCAATACAAAATAAAAGTGCAAACACAGTAGCGAAAGCTATATTCGAAGATTTTATTCTAAAGTACGGTCCAATGAAGACGTTCATTACGGACATGGGAACAGAATATAAGAATTCGATAATTGAAGACTTATGTAAATACTTAAATATCAAAAACATAACTTATACTGCACGCCATCACCAGACTGTCGGAACAGTGGAACGAAGCCACAGAACACTTAACGAATTCATACGCTCATATATCTCAGTTGATAAAACAGATTGAGATGTATGGCTACAATACTTCGTATATTGTTTTAATACAACCCCCTCTATGGCACATGATTATTGTCCGTACGAGTTAGTCTTTGGTAAATCTTCAAATTTGCCAAAACATTTTAATAGCATAAATAGAATAGAACCATTATATAATATAGAAGATTATGCTAAGGAATCTAAATTTATATTGTAACAGGCATATAAGAGAGCTAGAATATTGCTAGATATTAACAAACAAAAAGAAATACATAGTTACGACAAAAATAGCTTAGACTTTGAATTAAAAATAGGAGACCAGCTTTTATTAAAAAATGAAACTGGTCATAAGTTAGACTTTAAATATACAGGTCCTTATAAGGTAGAATCAATAGGAGCTAGAGCTAACATTACTATGTAGGAAATAAAGGGTCTAGTTCGTCAGCCATGTTCTTGTTTTGTGTCTTTTAGTGCAGCGCAGCGAGTCGGAGGGCTAACTATTTCTGCCCCTTTCTCCGTTCCTCATTCTTTTTCTACCGTACATTGCGCCACGCTCGGCAGGGTTGTCGCTCTACTTCCCCACCGCGCTCTTACCCAAAAGGTTCCCTCTCTTCATCCTTCAGAAGGTTCTCTCTTTGTGTCTCTCTCCTTGTCACTCAAGTACTTCTTACGTCTTTATCATTCATTTCATTCTTCATTTATTTCTAGAGCCAATACACTGAGAATCTTATAGTGACTTAATTACTCTAACATTTCAAAATAAACTCCGACATGGCCTTCCTGAATATAACACGACCTCGTGTTACACAATTTAACATAAACTTCATTATGACCGCTTTACTTATACTACTTCAACTTAACAGTCTATGACAAATATGTTTACACTTCTAGTGTCTTCAAATGTTAGTTTGGCGGGCTAATCATTCACAATCTTTTCTAGAGTACAAGCTCTCTTCCGCACAAACTCAACAGTTTGGATATTGACTTTACATTACATCAGACATTAACTTAGCAGGATATCAACTCAACACTCAGAGTACAAGCTCTCTTCCGCTCAAGTTCAATCCTCTGGCTACCAATTCGTGACTCATCAAATGTCAGTTTAGCAGGCTAATCTCATACAAATTGGAGTACAACGCTCCCTTCCGCACAAACTCGACCATTTGGATACCAATTTTCTCATGCCACAACATCGGACTCTTTCCGCACATTTTTATTTCTCTTTCCATCGTCATGCTCTTCTAACAAGTCATAAACTTCTTGCCCATCAGGCAGACTGCGTAAACTCTCATGTGGATACTTTTACATTCGCTTAGTAGTTAATGATTTCAACATATAATGATCACCGTCAAGCAGTTCTACAATAACAAATGGGCCTTTACATTTAGGATCTAACTTTGTTTGGTGATGCTTCCTCGCTCTTCAATAACACATGTTCGCCAATTTTATACTTTATAACTCGAGCATGCTTCGCATCAGCTCTGCCCTGATCATACAATGCATTTTTATCAATATTCTCTTAAGCCTTTTCTCTAGCTTTCTCCAGATCTACATGCATTTCTTCGTTGATGGTCAACATTCCCATAGGCCTTGCCTCTTTCTCTATCAGCAATTCTAACAGACTACATTGTGTTAGTGGTGCAGTTTATGGCCAACTGAATTTCGCCCAATGCCTCTTGCCAAGAACGCTCGCTAGTCTCTACTGCCGTCAACATGCCCTTTAGCACACTCATCACGCGTTCTACCTTTCCATTCGCTCTGCTAGCACCCGTGGCTATGACATGTAAAACAATTTTATTTGTGGAACAAAACTTGCGAAATTCGCTACTCGTGAAACATCTTCCCTGATCCGCTATAATCCTGCAGGGGACAGCAAATATCGATATGGCGGATTTCACTGACTGAGCATAGCTATGTATTTAAGAATATTTCAGAATATATATACGACTCTCCGCTGCCGCTGTTGGCAGCGCAGCTGAGGGACTTAGACTCCCTTAGCTTTAAATTCATATTGATCAACAGAGAAACGAATGTGAGTTCGGAGCGACAACAAAGGTTGCTCCGACCAAACCAAAACTGAATATATCAATGACCAAACCAAAACTAAATATACCAATAAAATAAACCAAATTAAAGCCTATTTAAAACCCTGCCTACTTATTTGCTGGAAGACTTGCTGAACCTATTACACCTTTTTAATTTTTTAATAAAACTAGATCTTATATTTAAAGTTAAATATCTCTAGTCTTTCCATCATATATTTTCTTATATTAAATTTTAATATCTTCTATAATTATTCTAGCTCTTTTATAAGCTACTTCTAGAATATACTTACATTCCTTAGCAAAGTCATCTACATTGTAAAGTGGTTTTACTCCATCTATTCTATTAAAATGTATTGGTAAGTTCGATGCTTTACTGAATACTAGCTCATATAAACAATACTCAAGTGCCATAGAGGGTGTCGTATTAAAACAGCATACGAAATATTGAAGCCATAAATCCCGAACAGTTTTATTTACTGAAATGTCGGATCGAATGAATTCATTAAATGTTCTGTGGCTTCTTTCGACTGGTCAAACTTTTTGGTGGTGGGCGCAGTAGATGTTATATTTCTGATATTCAAATTTCTACATAACTTAATAATTATTGAATTTTCGAATTCTGTTCCCATGTCCATATAAAAATAAGTCGTGTTTACCTTCCTGAAGCTATAACTCCAAAACACGCGGACCGATTTCCACGGTTTTGCATTCGATGGAAAGGTCTCGGGCTCCTTGAAGCTTATGGCAAAGTTCATGCTATCTGAGATGGCGTTTCCTAACATTTCAATTGGAAACAAGTCAATCACGTGTATTGTGAAAATTTGTATTAAATTTCAACAGCAGGCATTTGTCTTTAAGGTGGTAAGTTAAATTGTGTAAATTATGTCGATCGTGCATTTTAGGTTAAATTCACTAAATTATGTGGATCGTGAATTTGAGGTTCAAAGTCAAAAGTTAATCTAGATCCATTACTTACATCACCACAGCCCCTTTGTACCTTGTATACAATGACTGCTCTTGCATGACTTCCTTTGGAACGAATATCATTCAAGAAGGCGGCCTTATGCCGACTTGCAAGGTACAAGATACAGCAGACACAACCAATCACTCACACCAAAACATTAATTTAAAACACATAACAATTACATGTACACCACGCACTACACCATCACACGATCAGAAGTTACACCGTATTCTTTAACAAATGATTGTTTGCAATTATAGATGCAAGGACAAATATATTATGGTGCCAACACCAGAAAAGCCGCATCAATTTCTGCAAATATATTTTATTTCGTAGATGATGGATCAACTGAATGTGCGGTGTATTATACAGGGAACACGAGGCGAATTATTGAGCAGTTTGTTGCATTTCTAGTCGGAATGGGCTGGAGGACTATCGATATATCGATAGGAGTTAGGATCGGTAGGACCAGGGGGCGGGGATTCAAATGAGCTAACCGGTGGGATGTAACGGGTAGGGACTTAAGAGAAAGGGCTTTTACCCTTGGTCTCGGCCGTTCCACTGAGGAAACGGATTCTAAGTCTGAACTCGGAAAACGGACCGAGGCTATATTGGGAGGTGTCACGGCCACGGCATTTCTATATTTTTGGTGTGTTTGCTGTGTTATCTGCCGCCGGCAACTGTCGTTGTGGAGGTGCCTGGAGAGCAGCGAACAGCCGCTAGAGCCAGAGCCCGTGCCAACACGCCGCCGGCCAGTCCGTAACGGAGTGGACAGTGCTTTGACTGCCGGCAGAACGCCGCCGAGTCACCGCCTAAGTTGCCGCCATCAGCCAAAGCCATCTTGGCCATCCGGATCCGGTGAGTCCGTTCCGAGGGAGCGTCGTCCGGGACCGGCAGCAATTTTTATGCATTCGTCGGCCTTTCGTGCCGTGGCCGTGGAAGTGGTGCTTCTGCCCGCGCTCCGTTTAGCGCCAGCTCCTGCGAAACTTTAGAATTATTAAGTGTTACACAGTTCCTTGTGTTTTTATACTTACTTGTTTGTTCTCAGTTCCTATGTGTCTTGTCCTCCGCGTTTCCGGAGTCGGGTCATGGATTGGTGCAACACAGGTGCTGTAAATGAAACAGAAGAATTGAAAAGAAGTTGAAAACAGGAAATTGATAAACTGAACCACCCTTGTGGTTTCTATTGGAGCTCCAGTAGGGACCCTAGGTAGGAAAAGGGCCAATTTTGGCCAATTTTTGCTGGCGAAAGCGCCGAACCGTCGACTTCTTTGAGGATCTAGTGGCAGCCTTTGCGCAAGGGCATCCCTGGCTAGGGTCACGGTTTCGCCGGGAATAGGTCCCAGTAGAACATACGAGCACCTGCCATCGTTAATATAAGTGTCCTGCCATGTTAGTTGTAAGGATCTAGAAATATATGTAAAGAATTAAATTTGGAAATAAAGATTGAGTAGGATATTTACCTGGGGGAGATGGGTCGGTCGTCAGACCGGACCTCCGGTCCGCCGGAGATGGGTGATGCCCCACAACAACCCGGAGGCATCACAGGATGGGTGGGAGCGTCGTGTCGGAAACATCGATGTCCAAGTTCGTATCCAGCGAAATTTGTTTGTTTATGTTATTATGTATTGAGTTCGTAGTGATGTGAGTTTTGTGTAGTTCCGAGACGTCCGATATATCGGTATTTTATTATTGTGCGGACTGCGGGCATTGGGCCGAACCTGCCCTGGGCATCCATGAGCTAGTCCGGCGTGGTTGTGGTTTTTGGAATCATCTTGGAGATAGTATCGTGACCCGCAGGACTCACTGCGCGCTGCACGACCATCACGATTTGGAACACCTCAAGCCACAGTCATCAAGGAAAATCCGATGAGATACTGCGGAAAGCCGATGTCCTCAACTGGCGACTTTCAGCACAGCTGAAAGTTAGTCCAGTTGACGAACGGCCGGGCTTTGTAAGCCCGTTAGCACTGGGAATTGTGTGAACTTCCTACTTCGAAGGGGTGTGTTTGTTATAATATGCTGTATCCGATCTAAATGTGCATACCACTTGGTCGAATTGTCCTGGCAGAGTTTGTTTAGCAATGAAATAACGATTTTGTGAACTCTCTCCACCTGTCCGTTACCTCTTGGCATACCTGTAGTAATGTGCAACAACTGTATTCCTTCTTCCTCACAATAGTCTCGAAATAAACTTAAAATAAAAACTTGTCTAAAACTTCTTCTGTCCCAGTGGATTATAGGGATATTACCGTACAAACTTTGAAAACCCATCAACAACGACAAATATGTGGTTGTACATCTTTTTGGTCTCTGTTAGGTTTCCTACGTGATCCACGTGATAGGTTCCTGTCGGTTCTTGTGCTTTATCAATCGGGCATAACAATCCCTCTTTCTTTCCTCGCTTAGCTTCAGCAATCAGACATTCTACACAATTTCGAACTATTTTCTCTACCTTCGATTGTATATTGTTTACAGAATAATTTCTTTCTACCAACTCTCTCATTTTCTTGCTTCCAAAATGTCCTTCTCGATGAGTCTTAGTGATTATTTCATCCTGCATTGATTCTGGTACTACTAATAGTTCTTTATTTGGGTCTTTGTAAAGAATATTATTTCGCACAAAATAGTCTTCATAGGTTTTCTCAGATTCCAAAAGCATCTTCAAGGCTTTGATCCTTTCATCTTTGTCCTGCGCTTTAACGATACACTAACGCTTCCACTAAAAGACAGCATGACACTCGACTTAAGCATCTACATGCTTCATTAGACTACCCGATCGATGTTCGACTTTGTACCTATATTCGTCCAGAAACATTGCCCATCCTGCTACTTTTACAGGCACATCCTTTTTCCCTACTGTCGTTGCAAAAGCACAACAGTCCGTTACTATCTTGAACTCGATTCCAAGTAAGTACACTCTCTACTTTCTGATGGCATTTATTATAGCCAATACCTCCAACTCATACGCGCTGTATTTCTCTTCGGTTGGACTAGTTTTACGGCTCATGAACTCTACTGGGTGGAACTGTCTACCTTCTGAATCCATCTGCATTAGAATGGCACCAAATCCGTGCTTACTGACATCTGTGTGTACCTTCGTGACAGCTTTTGGATCATACAACTTAAAAACTGGAGCTTCAACTATTAAATATTTCAGGTACTCCAACGCTACTAACTCGGAATCCTTTAACTCGATATACTTCTTATCGGCTCTTTTGCTATAATTTCTTAGAATGCCAGTTAAATGTTTTGCCTCTCTATAACAAACCCCTAAAACTGAATCCTTTTTTGCAAAATCTGTGATTTTTTCCACTCGATACGCAACCCTGCTTTACTCGCGCCTAATAAAAACTGCTTCAAAACTGCTAGTCCTTCCTTTTGTTGCACTAAATCTCTCAAAACAGCGTTTGTATATCTACAAAATACTGCTGGCGAGTTTGATATTTCAAATGGAGTTACGAACGCAGTATACTTCTTAGAATCTGGCTCGAGAGGCACATGAAAGTAAAAATTTCACCACTCAAACTTTTACTAAGATGATTTAATTGCACTCCATCGAATGTTTTGGGTTCAGCAATTACCTTACTCACGCACAATCCTTCAAATATCTCCGATACTTCTTTTTTCTTGAACTGTACTAAAAATAATATCTACTTCCTTCAAAACGTCGTTTTCGATGATGGTTGCATACTCAATGTCTTTTTGTTTAATTTTTTAAAAAATACCTTAAAGCACACCTCCACTGCTGTCACCTGTGTCTCAAATTGTCCGATCGTTTTAATCTCTCCATTACCTATGCCTCGCAAGTTCTTTGTCTCCGTCCTCAGACGAACACTCTTTAACTTCTTCATTAGATCTTCCCTCATTAAGCTCAGATCGCATCCTGAGTCTATCATTGCGACGAAATATACGTCGTTTACGCACATAATCGTATTGAATTGTTCTTTTGCCTACGATTTAGACTTCAATACACCTACTTTCTCATTCTTTTCGTTTGTCTTCTCCTGATTGCAATTCTTAGCAATGTGACCAATTTTGTTGCATTTGTATATTTGGCGCACTGCATTTCTTTGAAAAAGTCCCTCTTTGGCACATTTGAAACACTTCTTATTATGAGAGATTGGCTTTCTTGTACGGACGTCCTTGGTAATATCCTTGATCTTTTCGTACATTTTTATCTCTGCTTTCAATTCGTCAAGTGTCTGGCATCGGTATAGGTTACTCATGTTTAATTCACTGTCTGGAACACCTTCCACGAAGTACGATATGAGACTTGTTTCATCTAATTTGACTTTCTTCCCAATCTCAATCAGGCTATACAAATACTCACTTGACGTTTCTTTATCAATCTTAACTCTGTTTTTGAGTTGTTTATGTACTTCAGCTGCACGCATTGTTTCACCGAACTCTGCTCGCAGCTTTTCTTTCAATTGTTCCCATCCTCTTACACCTGTCAGACCTCTTACAAACAATTTTGCTGCTCCTTGCAACAATTGATTCTCGTAAATGTATTTCTGTAAGCTATCCCATCCTACCGTTGCAGCACAATCTTAAAATTCCGAAATCCACGGATTGATGTCTGGCTGAACTGATCCTGAAACGACCCTGTGTCGCACAGAATTGGCGCTCTTCAGCTGCAATTCCCTCGAGGACGTTTCTCTTGTTGTTATAGCAGTCGACCTCCGTGTCGCACTGCTTTACTGCTCTCCAGCCGTTCTTTTTGTTGCAGCCTGCCCATCAACGACCTCTGTGTCGCACAGAATTGACGCTCATCGTCTGCAACTCCCTCGACGATGCCTCTTGTGTTGTTGTAGCAGTCGACTTCTGTGTCGCACTGCTTTGCAACTCTCCAACCGTTGTTCTTGTTGCAGCCTGCCAATCAGTGACCTCTGTGTCGCACAGAATTGGCGCTCTTCAACTGCAACCTGCACACTCTTGCTCCACACACACGCACAACAATTTTCCGATCGTTACGGTATGTCTGTATGACGCCAGCGCGGTCTTTTCGCCAATTCTCGGTAAGTTCCGTTTTCCACGAATTCCAGCGGCGCCTCACTTTCCACAATTTTCATATTATTTTTCAAAACATGCAAGCAGTCTCTCTGCATGCATGTGTGACATCAGCAACACGCAGCCTCTCAAATTCTTGAAAAAATCCGTTTTCGTAGAATTTCAGCGGCGCCTTGCTTTTCACACTTTTCGTCTCGCCTCTAAATATTCCTTTTCACACCACGAACACACGCATATATATATGCAAAAGTTGGACCTTTTCGACTCTGCGGATCACGACCCCTGGGGCAACGCTTACAGGATGGTCGTAAAGAAGATCCATGGGGGAAAGCAAGGCGCCTCCCTTGACGCGGAGGCGAGCAATTGTTCCCAAAGACGGAAAACCCGAGCGTCGCGCTTGAGAGAGTACCGCACTCGCTCGAAGGGTTCGACCCAGTTCTAGAGACTTAGATCCTAGCAGGTCAAAGAGGCAAAAGCCCCTGGCCCCGATTTCGTTCATAAAAGAGCTCTAAAACTTGCTCTTTCGCTTCGCCCGGACTTGTTCGCGGCGATCTTTGAAAAGTGTCTCAGGGAAGGTACCTTCCCCAAGAGGTGGAAATCCAGAAACTGGTCCTGCTGCCTAAACCAGGGAAACCGCCAGATGACCAATTTGCCTGATTGATGGAACGGGCAAGGTGCTGGAGCTGCTGATCCGGACAAGTCTGGAGAAGGCCATCGCGGCGGCCGGCGATCTTTCTGTACTCCAATTTGGCTTCAGGAAGGCTACGTCGACGGTCGATGCCATCTCCAAAGTGGTGGACATCGCCAAAGCCGCCATTGCGGGTACACGGTGGAAGGGCGGGGCGAAGGAGTACTGCCTGATAGCCACGCTGGACATCCGCAACGCCTTCAATACGGCGAGATGGGGCTGTATCCTGGATGCTCTAACCAGCTTTGGGGTACCCCCATACCTGCTGGAGTTCCTGAAAAGTTACATTAGAGGCAGAGTCCTGAGGTACGACTCGGAAGGCGGTGCCAAATCGGCCGAGCTTTCCTGCGGAGTTCCGCAAGGGTCGGTCTTGGCTCCGTTGTTGTGGAACGCCGTGTACGATGGTGTCCTGCGGCTCCCGCTTCCGGGACGAACTGAGCTCGTACGATTCGCTGACGACATCGCAGTAGTTACGGTGGACAAGGATCTGTCCGGAGCTGAAGACCTGTGCAATATGAGCATTAGCCGCATCAGCTCGTAGCTGGCTAGTGTCGGTCTTCAGCTAGCGTCGCAGAAGACGGAAGCCGTATTGATGAGCAGCCGGAAGAAGGTGGAGCTCGCGACCATTCAGGTGTGCGGAGCCTCGATCAGATCGTCCAGAGCTATCAAATATCTGGGCGTGATGATCGACACGAGGCTGTCCTTCCGTGAACACCTCACGTACGCGAGCGATAACGCTACCACAGTGGTGAGAGCAGTCAGCACAATTATGCTGAACCACAGGGGACCGAAGCAGGCGAGCAGGATGCTTCTGTCGAGCGTTGCGAGAGCCAGCATCCTGTACGCGGCACCAGTCTGGGAGCATGCGATAGCGACCCCGGCTTACAGTCGTGGTCTGAACTCGGCCCATCGTCTAGCGGCACTACGCATCTGTAGCGCCTTCAGGACAGTGTCTGACCAGGCCGCGTTTGTCCTGGCCGGCACTCCGCCGTTGGACGTGCTAGCGGCAGAGAGAGCCGGCATTTACCGCCAGACTAGGGGTAGGGCACTGACACCCCTGGAGAAGCTGGAGCTACGAGCCGCGGCGAAGGACGCCACTCTAGCAGCGTGGCAGGATCGGTGGGATTCAGCGGCCAAAGGCAGATGGACGCATCGCCTGATCCCACACCTGGAAAGCTGGCTGAAGAGGAAGCACGGTCAGGTAAACTTCCACCTGACCCAGATTCTTAGCGGCCACGGTTGCTATCGTAGCTACCTGCGACGATTCGGCCACGTAGTCATAGATACCTGTGCGTGCTGTCACGGGCAACGCGTGGAGACGGCGGAACACACCGTCTTCGAGTGCGTGAGGTTCGATTTGGAGCGGACATCCTTGGAGGCCAGGCTGAGGACCACTATATCAGTGGAAAAACCTGGTTCCGCTGATGCCGTCATCCGAAGCAAATTGGCAGGCGATGTCGGACTTTGCTGCGAGGGCCATGGCGGGACTTCGAGCAGTGGAGCGGCGCAGAAACCAGGTGGTAGGTCGGGAACAGGGCCCGCGCGAAGCATTGCTTCGCGGCCGTACCGCGCGGGCTAACCGTCCTCGATCCTATGTAACCCCCAACCATTATATCCCCTTCCCTTGTACATATTAAATAAATAAATGAATTAAAAAAACAAAAGAAAAAAATATGCAAAAGTTTAACCGCGTGCAATTTTGACGAATTGTGAAAAGAAAAAAATTCTAGAATGTTCTTTTATATTATTCCCGGACGACCCCCAATATTTGTAGGGTTATAACTTTATCGAGTTTCCCACAAATGTTTATTTATTATTATTTACTGGATTTCTTAACGATTAAACAATTTACATATACTCCGCGCTTTTTCTTAAAACTTCTTTACTTGGCAACTACTCAGCTTTTATTTCCTCTTAAGTGCCTGCATCTCATAATGCATGACATACCGAATCTTAACACTAGTTTTACATTAGGGATACACTTCATACTAAAATACATCCTAAATCATACATCAATTATTTACTTATAGATTTTTACTTATTTAATGCTTATTAATTTATTTATTCGTTTATTATTTATTTATTCATTTATTTATTTATTTATTGCATCTTTATTTATTTATCACATGTTTATTTATTTAATGTTTGCATATTTACTTATTTAATTTCTTCACATATTGGTTTAGTTATCGTGGGTTATTTATTTCGTGATTGGGTGTTAATTTATTTATTTGCTTTGTTGTTATCGTTAGTAAATTGGTTAGTTGTTTAGGAATTAGGAAATAAATATAATGGCAGAAAAAGGACACGAATATGAGCTGAGGTCGAAGGGTTCTTCAGCTCATGAAGAGGACGAAACATGGTCCACGGATGCGGAGGGTGTTGGAGGGAGGGTTTCTTGAGGACACCACCATTAAGACGGACAGAGCAACAGCAGGAGGAGCTGATCCAACCGAGATCGCTAGATTTCGAGACGATCGGAGCTGCAGCCGACCAGCTGTTGGATGTGGATCCTGCGCCGCAGTCGGTCCGTTTCCAGGCTGCACCCGTCCACGATCCAGTCGGGGCTGAACCTCGCCCTGGCACAGTCAGCGGAGACACACCGCAAGTCCCAGGAGGCTGCAATCGGGAAAACCTTGCTGGCCGAGATGCGGGCCGGGTTCCTGGAGATGATGCGACTGATGAACGAAGTGCTGAGGCCGCCCGCGAATCAGCAACACGTTCCCGACGAGAACCCGGTTCAGCAGCAGCGGCCTCTTCCAGCAGGTCGACCGCAACAGCCACCTCCGGTGGTGCGATCGGCACTGCACTACTAGATGAGTCGGGACGATGGCGGAGGCTGAAATTGGCGTGTGGAGGACCGCAGAGCTGGGGAGTTCCGAGACGAGCGGGCATACGTAAACTGGGACGCGGAAAGCAGTCCCCACTACACCAGGGTGGAGCGCTGGAACATATCGTTCAGTGGAGAGGATGAGCGCAAGCACGTTGAAGGCTTCCTGTTCCGGTTGCGCGGTGGCAGAGAGACGGCTATGTAGGTATATACTTATGTATGTATGAATGTATTTATATACATTGGCTATGCGCTCTCAAGTGGAGGCGCGCTAGCACTTTCTGTGTGCGTGCTAAGCCATAGCGATCGGTTTATATTTCGGTTACTTAGGGCTTATGACCGGGACCTTGAAATATGTAAACACTACAACAAAGTGTTACAGTGCGTACCCTTTATGTACTCTCGGTACAGTGGGTATTCAATAAATGTGCATACTACATCTCCCTCCTTTTGAAAAATAACGTAATATAATGAGGTTATTTTTATACCCTTGCAGGGTATTATAATTTCAGTCAGAAGTTTGCAACGCAGTGAAGGAGTCATCTCCGACCCTATAAAGTATATATATTTTTGATCAGCATCAACAGCCGAGTCGATCTAGCCATGTCCGTCTGTCCGTCTTTCCGTCTGTCCTTCTGTCCGTCTGTCCGTCCGTTTCTACGCAAACTAGTCCCTCAGTTTTTAAGCTATCTGAATGAAACTTTGCAGACAGTCTTCTATATACTCTCACTCGTACATATGTCGGAACGGGCCAGATCGGAGGACTATATCATATAGCTGCCATACAAACGATCCGTAAATTTGTAGAAAAAATATTATAGCTTCACTGTTTTTTAACATATCTTGATCAACTCTTGGTTATGAGCTTTCTATATTGTTTCAGATTTTTAGATTTTATTTTATAAAAATCGGACTACTATATCATATAGCTGCCATACAAACGATCTGTAAACGTGGAGCAAAATTACATTATTCTTTACATGTAAAAATGTGAAAAAAATTTAAAAAAAATGTATAACTGTAGAAATTGTATGTATATGAAAATAGTTCATATTATATTATATTGGGATAGATTATAATTTATACAATTGGAATCTGCAAGGGTATACAAACTTCGGCGTGCCGAAGTTAGCTTCCTTTCTTGTTTTTTTTTGTATTATTTTATTTATTTATTTGTTTTGTATTATGTTATAAGTATCAAAGAAAATGAAATAACTAACAGAATATATATGTTCAGGTCAGAAGCTTCGGTTCCCCCGCTGCTCCCAAAGCTTGTCCGCTACAGCTCACCCGCAATCCAAAGCTCCCTTCTATGGGCCGATCCCCTCGTCGCTAGTCGAACTTCGGGACGGCTCACTCTCGATCTTCGTCGGTCGGCCGCTCTTGCTGTGCAATGGAATTATGCAGGCGGGAGCTCGTCTCTAGTCTGTAAGCTTAGTTTTAAGATTAGTTCGAAACTTGAACTCTAATAAAGCGGTCATATACTGAAGTTGTTCCCCGACGCCCCCGTGCCTTATTTCTACCTGGGTTTTTTTCGACTGCGTCGTGGGAGTTCTGCAACAAATTTCTACCCGCATCAGGACTACTTCTAAAGGAAGCCACCTCCCTACAAACATATATCTATGTATGGCCATACTAAGTACAATTTATGAAATAAAGATTTTAAATCTATCCTTATGAACTGTGTGACGCGGAACGCGCACAAATACACAGTAAAATAGAATAAGGAAACATATGGATAGACATAAGGATACAAATGAAGTAAAATAGAGAATAAGATCAATAATGTAAGGAAATATCTGAATAATAAATATAAGACATAAAGAAACAAAATGGAAGAACACCGGAACACCGAAGAAAAAAAAAAACAAATAATAATAAAGAACATAAATGAGACATAGCGAAAATTCAAATCGAATCGAAATTCGCATATGCCTCGAGCAAAGTGCAGGGTATAGCCGAGAGCAGCGAGAGAGCTTATCTGATCTGCTCCCGCGCACGGCCGATCTGCATAGCGCTAGCCCTTTCGCATGTGCACCGAATGCGTGTGAAGACGGAAAGGGA
>VNJR01011410.1:0-75408 GCA_008042585.1 Drosophila punjabiensis | reverse complement strand
ATCACTAAACTGGCTCCAATCCTCATATTTACCAGAAAATGTGGGAATCCGAATTTTCTCAAACCTTAAATCAGCAGTTCCCGATGAAGTGTGAATTTTCTCCAAAAGGTTGTTTTGTCCCTCAAATAGACGTTCCACTGTACTTGAAAGTAAGATGTTCGACTGGTCCTGTCCATGCTCTTGACCTCCCATGTCCTTGATGGCGTTACTAAAAATAGCATGCGCGGCGTAGAACTTGTCTTCGTATTCGGGTATGTCCAATCCAGGGTCTTCATATCCCTCCTCCAAGTGAAATTCCACTAACTCATCTGAGAGCTCCATAAAGTGGTTGAAAGTGGCGACCAAACGCTCCAGCTTGAATTGCAATGTTTCCACATTTTCACATCTTTGTGAAAACTCCACAGCACTGTTGAGGGTGCGCGTTATTTGCCCCTTGCAGGCACCACGTTGTTGAATCGTTCTATGCATTATCGCGTTCATGACGAAAAAGCGGTAAATTTGTCTATAATGTTCACAAAAGTAAATGCACAAATAAACGCGGGTATCCGGCTACTCGAACGGACCAAAATTTGTTATGTTTATGAATAGTGGACTGTATTATGGTTTTTATTATAGTTTTATGCATTTATTTTCACTATTTAGCGGGTTTACAATGTTTTTAAGCGGGGTTGCTATCAGCGAGCGGTTGCGGTTAATGTCAACAAGAGAATGCGGCCGGCTTGCAAAACGTGCAGAAAAGAACTGAAAACGATCGCGTGATGTTCTAATACTAACGCATTGCACTGCAATTTCGGCTATGCGTGTGAGCTTAAAGCTCCCAAATTGTAAACAATACAATGATATGCGCAAAAATAGGTACGATTATAAGAAATTAATTAACAAGTATAGAAGCACATGTAATACTATTTAAATACAAAATAAAGACGAACTATTTCTCAACAATTATAACTTCACCGTTTTTAAGATATCTTGACCTCTTGGCTATTAACTTTATGTATTATTTCAAAATTTTGGAAAAATCGAGACAACATATTTTCATCTACTTTGAGATACAAGCATCATATATTTTGTTAGAATTTTCTTTATAAATTCATAAAAATGGGAATGCTATATCATATAGCTGCCATAGGAGGAAAATGTAAAACTCTACGGGTACAAAAAATTAAAAACAGTAAAAATAATATAAATGTGCAATTAGTTCATACTATATTAAATATGAATAGATAATTAATGATCCAATTGCAATCTGCAAGGGTATACAAACTTCGGAAATCTTCTTAAAGCTTCAGAAAGAGAAAACCACTGCAAGTATTAAAAAATATTCCAAGAACAATTAATTATATGCCTTGCAAGTAATTGTTCGTATCGTAAATACTTGTGACTATCTCTGTATGCATTGGTGTAATTTTTGCTCATATGTTATTCGGAACAACCTATTACTACTAAATCATCTATATAAAGAACTATGTCCATGTCTAACAAATCTAGTCGCTTGCGCTCGAATGCCAGAAACGCTAAATTGTTTAGCCTCTCAGTGGACATGCCAATATATTGGCCTGCCGATCCCAGAAAGATACCAGATCTAATTGATTTCGCTGTGACAAAAAACATCTCACGTTATCTTATAAGCGCCAAGACCCTACCGGATCTCTCATCAGACCACTCTCCATTATTGATAACCCTTCTTCTCCCTTCTCCCCCCCTTCTCACACATATTGGCCTGCCGATCCCAGAAAGATACCAGATCTAATTGATTTCGCTGTGACAAAAAACATCTCACGTTATCTTATAAGCCCACAGGCCACCAGGAGAAAATTAGTCCAACTTATTGCTTACATTCATAAGTGCATTATAAAGTTGGGAGTAACGAGGCGTGATCCCGTATGTTTGGCGATGTAGCCTCCAGCAGCTATGAAACGGTCCCCAAGTAAGTTGTAGGAATCCATGATTTGACCTTCAGAGATTGTTAAGCGAGGTGGGCAATAGACAGCGGCTATGCAAAGGTTGTCGTTTCCTGACTGCACTTTTATAGACGTGGGTTGCAAGTAATTTTTTGCATACCTTTGATGAATCCGGGATGATCTGTGCGGTAAAAGGTATAACCTCGTATATGGAAGTAATATCTGCTTGTGAGGTGCGTTTCAATCAGAAGCGTTGATGTGATTTACATTCAGGAATTGTGTTATTTCAAGTTTATGCCGTGAAATGCCGTTGGCATTCCACATGGATATGCGTAGATTGGGCATTGATTATTTGGACTGTTGCGATACAAGCAGCTGATACAAGCAGCTAAACCAGCGTATGCATGGTCGTTTTCATAAAGGACATGAGCTTCATCATACTTTGTTGCATGGAAAACATCATATTTTCCAAATTGCTTTTCGATTGGACTGGGACTTGCTGAGCGTTTTCTTGGTGTGGCTGAAGTGGATTTACCATGTCAGTTCGTAGAGCATATGGGTAGGAGGAGACGCCGTTGGTGGTACCGAGCGGACCGAAGGACGATCTGGCTGCCTTGCCGAAAAATACGTATGGCGTAGTTGTTGATTTAGTATACACATATTTTGTATTTTGTTGTCGCGTAGCTGTCGCTCGTCGCATACTCATACGCTCTTTGTACACCAAACAGCGTCTGTAGTTGGCCGAATGGTTTCCTCCGCAGTTCCCACATTTGTTTGTACGTGGGTCTTCTTTGTTAGCAGGGCAGGTTGCGAAATTGTGGAAGTCTCCGCAGACTACGCAGACTGACCGAAGTGTGCAGTACGTCCTGGTATGCCCATACTCCTGACAATTTGCCCATTGTACTGGACCGTTGCGTTTGTGGGGTTCTTCCACGGTGATCCTCCGATGCAATAAAAACTGCACCTTGTAGATCGGGTGCACTTAATTTTTCTTTAAGGTTTTGCTGTCTGGCTCGAGCTCGACCTTGAAGAGTGGTTGCGGCTTTTTATTTTGTTGTTAATGTTGCCGACATTCTTAGCAGAGGGGGCGACGTCAGGTTAGAGTCCTTTTAGTACAACTTGTAGGCCTTTGCTGCTTTTTAGTTGGTAGGTGTACAAGTTCTTTTTTGTTTCCTCCAGGTATTTAGATACAACTCGGAAGTGTTCTTCATATTTGGTTTAAACTTTGGTTTCGTGGATGTTCCCTTTTATAAGCGGAACAACATAAAAATTTTCGTCCCCTACCAGCGCAACAATTTTGTTGACCAGGGCGTTTGAGCTTTTTTCACTAATATAAATTGGTGGGGGCTTTGGTTTCTTCTGGGTCACCTGCTCCGGCTCGGCTTGGCTCTCAGCATCTGCTAAATCTGGAAAATCTGTTGGTGTTGTTGGAACTCCTTGCTTGTCCGTTGATTTGGAAGATACGGTTGATCTTTGGTTTGTTACCAACCGTGTTCTGGATGTAGCGATGCAAAACGGTATGTATGGCCGGAACCGCTTGTTGCTTATCGAAGCTTACGGTTTTTGTTGCCCTTGCAGTTGGCGATGGAGCCGTTGACACCGATTTCGCAATATTGGTCGTTCTTTCAGTTGTTTCCATTTTTTTTTGTTGAGGTAGCAGAAATTGCAGCACTGCTTGTTGTTGGTGCGACTTCCATAGAAGCCGGTGGTGGTGGGGTCTGGCATTGATAGCTCCAAGATGTAGGAGTTGCAATTAGTAGGGCTGGGGATAGAGAGCGCGCTCTCGCGGGTTGCTCTTTGTAGACGTTTTTTCCTCTTCGGTATCGCGTATTGAGAAATACGAATAACATCCGTTTCTTTGGTTAACGGAGCTTCTACGCTCTTTATTTTGAT
Source organism: Drosophila punjabiensis (assembly GCA_008042585.1). Lineage (NCBI taxonomy): Eukaryota > Metazoa > Arthropoda > Insecta > Diptera > Drosophilidae > Drosophila > Drosophila punjabiensis. The sequence goes on along the minus strand of VNJR01011410.1, from coordinate 71,614 downwards.
CGCCGCTCATTTAATTGAGCTTAACGCGCGTGGCACTTAACGAAGTAAAATCGCACAGTAAGCACAATTTATTTATATATCGCGATCGGTCTATATATATTGGAGAAAGAACTCAACTCGGAGCTCTTGAAAAACACATCCATCCCCGTCGAAGACAAAGAATGGAATCAACATTCTCCAGCAACATTGAAGTTTTGATTTTCTTTTCTTCCGGTCTTTTTAATTTATTTAATTTATCATTGTTTGCTCGGATTTCATCTACGTATTCTTTGAAATTTTTAACTCTATTTCATTTGGTAATTTGATGCCAATCTCGGCCAGAGGATTCAGTTTTTCCAGATCTTTTCCATTATCTGTGTCAATAGCTGTAAAAATAGGAACGGGTTTCATGAACGATTTGTCATTTCCTTTAAGGTAGGTCGATTGTTTCAAAAAAAAACTGATTTCATGTTGGTGGTTAAATTGCACTTTTGGCCCAGTGTTTCTACAACAACAGAATCTCTTTGCAGTATGGATTGTCGTTGATTTCGAATGGGGCGACTCAAAGTGAGAGCCGATTCTGAAGGCTTAAAATGTTGTAGTTGAATGAAGTATTTACCAAAACAATCTTCGGTCCTAATTTTTTCATTGGTTGTAAAAACGGCTCTAATAAGTGCCATAGAATCTTTGTAGCCGATTTCTCACCCTTGTAAAGCTTTTGTTACTGGTTCAACTGTTTGTAACAAATCCTTAATAAATATTTATGCGAATACAAATTCGGTTGAGTCAAAAACGTTATCAGTGAGTGACGTTTATGCGTAAAATATCTAGGCCTTAAATCGCTATCTAGATTGTTTAAAAAATAAAATATGTTTTATTTTTAAATATACTGTTCACGCCAGGAGGCGGCACCTGTAGCCCCTCTTCCCACCTTCCAAAGGCTCGCCCGCTCTTTCTCTTCCGTCATATTTCCGACCTCCGTAAGCTGGCCTTTGAGCTGGCCGTCGCTCGCCGCTCTTCGCTCCTTGGTTCACCCGATCTTCGCTAGCGGCTATCTTAGCTTAGGGACGGCTACGGCGCTCTCCTAAGCTAAGCTCCGCTCTATGCGATCTTCCCGCCGATAGATGAACTTCGGGAACACTCGCCTTCGATCTCCCGCTCTCGCTTTAGCAAAGTAAAGCGGACGGGAGCGTGACACTATTTCTAAGCTTAAGTCAGTTCCTAATTGAATGTCGAATAAACCACTATGGGCGCTCCATGCCATATGTACATATTCGACACCCCGCATATCTTTTTCTCCTGGGTTTTCTTCGTGGGATATATATATATTTTCTGGATCCATTAGCGGAGGATATCCTGGCCACCCCCCTACATAAACATATACGTATACGTAATGTGTAAATGTAATCCATCCATTTGCCCCCCCCCCCCATGCAAGACTGCATTGCTACGGCACTGATAATGGTTCTACTATATTCTCTTTTTGTTTTTTTTTTTTACCTGATTTGATTAATATTAATTTTTTCATAAAAGCTCTTTGCCGTCATTGGTTCATTTTCTATTTCCGAACTGTAAGTTCTGTGCATAATTGTGCGATAGTCCTTTTGGAAGGACCAGTGATTACGATTTGCTTTTAAAGAGGTTTCTAAAGAAAAGGTAAATAATTTGAGAAGACTAGTTCAGCGCCTTATAGAGTGATCATTAAGGCACTCTGAATAATTTCGAGTTTGAGAACATTGGTTTGAAAACAACACAAGTAGATAACAATAGCAAGACTGGGCAGTGTTAATATTACGGATGTGGTTGCTTGCCAGCCACGATCGCTGAGACTGCTCTAGCGGCCGAACACGATGCGCAGGGTCTCGATGATGCACAGCGAGAGCAGGATGCTTGCCTCGCGGGTTAAAGCATTCTCCCCGTAGGTGAGATTCATGGCCTTCAGCACGCGTAGGTGCGTTGTCATAGGGAGTCAGCGGACATCGGACACAAGTGGGCCGTACTTCGCGGCGACAACTCTATGCTAATATTTAGTATGTGCGTTCACGTTTATTTATACGCGTGTATAGTACGATGTTGTTGGCCAGCAGTTGATTGTTTGTTAGCGGGAAGAGAAACACATAGGGGGCTTATATAAAAACTCTGCCCATTGGATGGAGCCTCCTGCGCTTAATTTCTTCAGCCATTAATCGGAGCGCCTAACGTGGTGAACAGATCATTCGCTTTGCGAAAATTGACCAATGGTTCCTTTAATAAACTTTTGGTTTGGCGCATACGTGTACGACCGTAACACAAAGCCAGCAAAAGACTCTTGGATGATCTGCCAAAACAATTTGTTGGCATTTTTTAATTGAATTAATTGCACATAGCCTTGTGTGGACGAGTAGATAAGAAGACCGGGAGAGGTATTACGAATTTTCCAGCTTGAAGTTCTATATGTGCTAAACCCTGTGATTCAATATCACCCTCACCCATTCCAGTTATTGATATTTTTGCATTTTTATCTATTTCTCTATAATTATCTGAATTTGTTTTAAGGATATATATATCAAAACCGGTATCGATTAGGAACGTATATAATATTTATGTGTGGTAGTTCTTAAATTGTACATAAATGTTTTAACTGGGATTTCTTTTTATACTTGTACTAATTGCTGTGGCTTATTTTTTTTAAGGGAAGTATTTTGTTTTCCTGTTCTCCGTCAATCGCTCTTACTTGATCTTTTGAGGATTCTCGGTGGCTGTTGATTTCTTCTCGTTGGTTACCTTTGTTATTGTATTGCTCTCTATTTTGAAAGCCGTTATAATTCAGCTTGTCACACTTGGATATATAATTTAAATTATAGTTTCGATTATTTTGAACGTGGTTTCCACGGTTATTATTAAATTGGCCTGAAACACGATAATTTCGTTGCTGGTAATATTCTCTGCCTCCTGGAAACTTGACTTGGCAGAAACCTATACCATTGCCTCCATAATAACTACCACTGTTATTTCTGTAAATTGCACTGTGTGTAATTGCAATGTTGGGTGCTACAGTGTAAGTATTTGGTCAGAGCTTCATTCATCATATTAAATGTGCTTGATACTACTGATATCCTTTCTTTAGTGCTGAACTAATAGCATGCTAGATACTCTCATAAATGTATGAAGCTTTGAGGGATTTGCAGATATTCTCCAGTTTTTATAAATTGGCTTGATATATATTGGCCAGTTTGATGAATCGCCGACAATAGCCGATTTTAATTTGTTTATTTTAGCTTGGGAAGAAGTGTCACTTCGAATTTTGTATGGTGTGTTCCTACTATTTTTTACTTTATTACTTTTACTGCTATTTTTTCGAATGTGCCATTAGTTAGGTCAATTACTTTCAGTGCGGCTATACATTTTTACAGATACATTTTCTCTTCATCGAACTACGGTACCGCTGAACTGATTTCCTTAATGTACGCCCCTTCGGCGCCTAAAGTGTCGGTCATGATAGCTGTTGCTTCTTCTGAGTCCGTATTTGTTGGATTCTAAACTTTGATCAGGCAATTCTTGTAGTCTAAATGTAGCAGGGATTGTTAAGTCTAGTTGGTATTCTTATTTTATATTTTGTTATCACTTAGAGTCCTTAGAGTCGTTTCTTTTATCTGATTCTAAGTTATTATCTTCTGTATTTGTATTTAAGTCACTTCCGATTTCTATTGGAGTGATTATTATATTGAGATGTTTATTTCCAAATTAAATTAATCTTTTATGACGGCTAGATTTTTTTAGTTTTATTAAAAATATGGAGACTTCGGTCCAGTGATTTTCTGAAAACCGTTATTTATGCTAGTGAATTAAAAGTATTTATTGAAACAATCTACAACAAAAATTGCGTGGCTATGTATTGTTTGATATTGTAAAGACCTATTTTGAGATAAGCATTTTTATTATTTGTCGAATTTCTTGTTATTTCTTTAAGCTGATCTTTAATATTTTGCCAATCCATTAGGATTGTTAAATGATTATTTTAATCATATTGCATTTCCTGAAAAAATAAGACTGTATATATGTATGCTCGATGCGAAATACAGACATGTCTATTGTGGTTCGCTAATTTAAGGGAATCGCGACAAAAACAATAAAATGAGGAACAAGTATATATTTATTTTATAGTCTATCAAGGTTATTAGTAACGGTAGTTAATTTTAATAATTAAAACCATAATGAATATATATTATCAGTATGGTCAACTATTTTTAAGTTTAACAACTTAAGTTGTCTTTGGTTTGGCGATAGCAAACACATTTTTAACCAACCTATTTTAAAGGACAAAATATTTCTCTTTTATTTATGTAATATATTTTAATTTTTATTTAGTAACGATATCAATTTATAAATTTTTGTTGTTTTTTTTTGTGTTTATTTTGGAATATGTATATATTTTTTGTATGACCTTATATATATCGTTTTTATTACCTATTTTATTTTATTTATGTTTGTTTTTAGGCTAGCAATTGCATGCATTACAAGGGGCATGTTTTCCTATATATTTTTATTGTTTTTTTTATAAAGGAGTGTTTTTTATTATTATTTTCAAGTGGATGCGATCTGCCTTGCCTTTGTTTCTATATTTTGTTTTCATGATTTATTTAATAATTTTATTTTTATAAAATTGAAGCTTAATTTGCTATTCACAAGTTACATCACAGGGTTGTGGTAGGTTATTACCCAATTTTGCTCTTATTTCGGCATTTTTTTTTTTTATTTTTCCTTTTACCTCAGCGTTCTCCAAGGGTTAATTTGCTTTAAAAAAAATTCTGTTGTTGTTTGTTGACGCATTTAGTTTATATTTGCTAAGTTCTTTTGGGTCTTTTGTTGTTGTAGCGTTTGCTGCAATAAATTAACGCTCCTATTTCTCCTTCCGACTTAAAGCCGTCAGTGTGGATGTTAAGGTGTTGAACATGGTCCCGACCTGTTTTTCAGTCATCAGGTCCCATAAATATTGTTGTTTTTACATGCGCACGTTCTAGGTATCATGTAGATCTTACTGCACATGTCTCGACCTGTGGAACTTCGCCCGAATCCTTGTAGTGTGTACCCCGGCCGGGGTAATCCTCAGCGGCCCGGAGTTCCTCCAGAAAATCTATATAATCGAGACGGCCCCAGACACCAAGGATCCCGTTTTCCGTCTCTCCTCGACTCTTGCTTGGCTTTCCCAACAGCCGGGAGAACTGGCTCGGGCAGATAAGCCGCTAGATTTCCGGGGGAGCGAGCGAGAGGGAAACGCTACAGCGAAAGGCCCCGTTCCGCCGGCGAAGGGACCGATAAGAGTCGAAGGCGCATGGTTTGGTCTAGGTTTTTATTAATAATTATTTATGCTCTGACCCTGCCACATTCCACTGAACTTTCCATGCATATATTATGGCCCGTGGCCAGCTTACCCGCAGCTCTGGCTGATGCTGATGCTCTTGGAGCAATGGTGTCCCGCTTGGTGGACACTACGACGGTATTCCTCTGGGCAATGGTCTGGACACGTGTCCTCTTGGTCTTGCACTGGGCGGGAGCAGGTCAAATGCTGCTATGCATGGTTGTCAGCAAAGGGACCCAATTATAATTTCACGGCTTCACCTTGGCTTAGTTCTGCCGATCAGACCGCGGAAGTGCTGCCTTGATCGCAGCCACCTACGTTCCATTTCTCGATCGTTTCCCTTTTCCCTCTCCTTTTCGCTGCAGGTGGCCGGTCGCAGCTCGGGCTTGCTGGGCTTGACTTCTGCTGGGCCGGCGGCTACTGGGAGGGGGAAAGAGAGAGTCGACGGATTCGGCGGCTCGCCAAGCAATTCGCGAGTATCGCGATCTCGCTTGCTCTTCAGGTGGCGTTTGATTCTTGTCGCTCGCGATTTGGAATGTTTTGGCGCCTGCCGGTCACGGCAGCCAGTGTCGGTCTTCCTTACTCCCGAATTTACCCTCTCTTTGTTGCTTTGAAAATTCGGGCCTTCCCGGCCGATTTAATTAGATGTCTTGGCTTCATGCCGTGTAGGTATGGGTGTGTGTGTGTAAGAGTGGCTTCATGTCGTGTTGGTGTGGGTGTGAGAGTGGCCTGATGAAACCAGGCGTTGAGCTGGCCTGCAGTCAGTTGGGCGTGGATATCTAGAAGTCAAGTCCGATTCAAATTTCTCATTAAGCTTCTTGTACGTCTTCTTTTCCATGGACGGATCCCAGATATGTAGACCTAGTACACTAAAGCGGGCGAAAGGCCGCATGTGCTTCCATGCTAAGCATCTGTTTGGATTATTATACATTATTTTTCCATGCCAGCTTGCTGTCTAGTAAAATGCCCAGGTATTGACGTTGTTTTCGGGGTCAGCCTGGTTGTGTTAATTTTTGGGCGGGACCTTGAATCTCATGGTGAAGATAATGAGGTCTGGCTTGTCGAGTTCATCCTAAGTCCTACCTTGTCCGTCCACGCTCATATCTCCCTGAGAGTTGATTCCACAATTGAGTTGAGGGTTGATGGACAGACCCTCTTGATAATTATGCTTATGTCATTCGCATAAGTTGTCATCTTTTAAGCTTTGCTCTAGACTCTCTTGATTAGGTCGTCGACCACAGGATTCCATTGGAGGGGCGACAGGACCCCACATTGCAGCGTACCTTTGAGCGGTCCTCTAACTAGGTTTTTTATCCACAAGTTGAACGCGTTTGCGTGTTGGTGATCCACTGCGTTTTTGCTAACGTTGTTGAATGCCCCGGATATGTTCACATATTCCTTATTGTGTAGGGTTCTCTTAATGAAAGCTACTAATGAATGTACTCTCGTGTCCACTGATTTCCCTTTTGTGTAAGCATGCTGGTTGGTTGACAGTAGTCTCTCAACATCATTCCTAATGTATAAGTCCAGTTTTTCCAGCATGCTCTTCTCCAGTTAAAAGTTATTGGATTAGGATATCTCAGGGCATCCTTGGAAATGAGCTTGTATTAGTGCTGTTGGGGCCTCTTCAGATACCACAGTCCAATGTCCGTCGTCGCATTTGTACTGATTCTGTATGGTAAGCTGCTTCCGGAGTCTAGCCTTCTTAGAGGCAGTCTCTATATTTTCCACGAGTTTCTCTACGCCTTGCGTTTTTCGTTCATGTAGTCCGTTATTAGGACTCTGTATTCCGTCTTGATTATATCATATTTCGCTAGCATGGCGATTCTGAAAAATTCTCTGAGTTTGTTGCGTCGGAGTGAAGGGGTCTATTTCTCACTCTCTAGCATCACCAAATTTAGGTCATCCAGGCTGCAAGTTCTAGTTTAAGGACTTAAGTCCGGCAACGGCATTACCCGATGTAATCCATGGATCTTGGACCAAGGTTATGTCGGCGGACCCTTGTTTCATGGCAATGAGGAGGTTCACAAATGGGATCTTGCCCTTTTGGAGGTTACAGGCTCTGAGTGTCATGGTTACAGGGCCAACCTCCATTCGACGGAATGGCTAGCCAAGTCACCGCCCCCCTCCTTTTCGGATTCGTTCAGCGTCAGTCCCACGTCAACGATGGTTTCCAAACTTATGGCCTTTTCCACCTCGCCTGCCTACAGGGTATAAGCATAATGACGCTTTTTGAGGCGCTGGTATAATGGAACCCACGCCCCAAGCCATTTTCCCGTATCTGTGATACAGGATGTCTTTATCTTGAGGACTGCACTTTGGCCCCCCTCTTTGGGTAATGGGGTCGCAAGATGGAGAACCTTCCAATCCGCGGTTGAGATGTCCGAACTGCACGGACGCTGTAGCAGCTTCAGCGCCGGTCCCCTTGGATTGCAATGGGGAAGAGTACTTTCACCTTCGGAATGGATGGGATTAGCTTGGCCCCCTCCCACGGTGCCTCCAATTGACGGATCACTTGCGTCAGCCACTTTCTCGGTAAGTCATCCATGGACTCCATGATTTCGACACCATTCAGCCACCTGGCACCAACAAAAGTAGGCATGGGAGCTTCGGGGTCTTCTCCATCCGTGCAAATAATGACTCTATGACCCAACGCGACTCGGTGATTTTTCCGTTTTACTTGCTTCTGTCAATGAGTGCCACGATTAAATATCGTTTGGTCACCTTATTAACGTTCGCTAGCTACGTTTTGGGCTTCTTGGCTTTTTGGGGAGGGCCTGAATCCCTAGGTTGGCGCCACGCAGAGGGGATTACTCCGTAGTAGTTCCTTTTCTTATTTTGCGTTGCAAAAATTATAGCTTTTGAAACAAATAAGATAATCCAAAATAAAAAAAAAAAAAATTTACATATGTATTGGATAATAAGCCACGCCCACTCTTTAGCCTTTTAATATAGTATCGAAATGAAAAAATTATTTTTTCCTTGAAAACAATTTTATTTTAAATATTTTTCATTAAAATTTGTTTTATTACTTTTATGTATTTGCATAAATAAACAAAATTTTTGAAACTGAAAAAAATATATTACATTTGTTTTTTTTTTTTTTAATTTAGATTTTTTTTATCATTTCTTTCTAAGAGGCATATATTAGTGAGATTTCTAATAGTTTAAGCATATCAGGACTATAATTACATGATTCTATATCTTTTCGCGTCTTTAAATGCCGTAGAGATGCAATAAACGGGTCAGATGCTGCAGATAACATTGTGAATAGGTCCTCATTTTGCCTAAGTCTGGATGACTTGTAAGCGATGCAGTATCTATACTTCTGATAGAATTTATTTATCGATTCCTGAGCTTCTTCTGAAAGTTCTCCAATTGGCATAGACCGATGATCAATTACATCTTTACAATGTTCCAAAATGTTGTGAAATGTTGGAGTCAATCTCTTGTGTGGATAATTCTCAGCTAAAAGTGAAACTTTCTACCTGTTTCTTTAAGAAGTAATTTCTATTTTTTTTCCTTTCAAAGTGTAATTTGGCTACAATCAAGTAAAAATAAGAAAACCCTAACATATCCTTTCATAAAAACACATTTTAGAGGTACGTTTTGTCGCACAAAACTATAAAAACAACCAAAAATTTTAAAATTTTTGATATGTAGTAGGTTGTATGGGTATTTTGGTATATTTTACCCTTTTTGGAGGGGGGCGGCTTTAACCTGAGGTTGCACTCGATAATAAAAACACGTAGGAACTTATTCGGGGTTTTGCGCGACTTTGGTGTTTATTGAAAGGAATCGTAGTTGGTACTAATTACAAATGATCTTAAGCCTAGCTTTTAGGGCTGATTTGAAGCTCTTTTGAAGTTCGGAGAGAGAGGGAGAGAAATCGTACGGGCCTGCAGAGGGTTCACACTGCCTCTTAAAAAAAAGCGCCTTATTGGCGTTGGCGTGAACATTCTTCTCCCCCCCCCCCCTTTCGAGGATACGCAACAAAAATATCTTCCGAAGAGGATGGTTCCCTTGGCAGATTCGGCATGGGTAGGATGAAATACCTCGGGAACGTCTGGTTTTTTTTGTCGTCATATGGAACCCAATGATTGGAGGAATTGGGTTCAGTGGTCACTCGCGTGGAGAACGAGGAAATCCTTGGGATAGGTGGAGAACTTTGCGTTATGGCATCAAGAGGTATCGGAACACTGGAGGAAGAGTTGCTTGGATGCAACAAAGAGTGATGCCGACCGTAGCAAGTGGAACAGCTGTGGGCGCTTGTGAAATTACGGAGTGGATGACCGCTTGCAAAGCAATTTAAGCACAACCGTCATCTGGATGGTTCTCTACTGAACACAAATCGCATCTTCTGGATATGGGAACAATCCGCGTACTAAAGGATTTTAGTACCCGCGGTGCCACGATGGATTTTTTCTGTTTGGACGGACTAAGCCGTTACGTAGGAGGCTGAATAGAATCTATAGTCTCTGGAGTTCTATGGCGCTCAGTAAGAAAGGAATCAAGTTTTAGCCACGTAGGAATTTCGGTCTTATTTGGAATGCATTGCTTCCATAATGAGAGCGTAAGTTTTGAGCAAAAATAGACCAGGTGACAATCCCAATTTTCAGTAGACAGGCCGGATATATTTAGAGCTGTAAGGCAATTCTGGATAGTAGATTGCAGCTTCTTAAGGGCTACCGAAGATTCATGTACGACGGACTGCATGTTGAGTAACTTTTTCAGATGGCTGTTCACCAACGACCGCTTGTTTTCGAAACGCTCAGTTAAGTTTTCCCAGGCTAAGCGGAAACCATCGTTGGTAAGTGGCGAATTGGAAACTATGCAATTAGCTTCACCACTTGTCTTGGCATTTAGAAAAAACAGCTTTTCAACAGGTGTCAAAACAGGATTGTCTATATAGACTGCTGTAAAAAGATCTCGGAAAGTCGGCCAGCGAAGATAATCGCCAGAGTAAACTTCCGTATCGCACGGAGGAAGCCGACAGCCAGACGGAACGGAGTTTTGGGCCGGAATAGGTTGAACCGGAGCTGCTTTAGCAGAGATCGTTTCGATCTGTTCCATTAGTTGGGCGGAGCACCTTTCATAAATAAAATATGAGTAGTCGTATTTGGCCTGAAGAGTAGGCAAGGTGTCCGCCGGGCCCTCAAAACCAACTGAAATAAGCTCTGAACAAGCTTTGTACTCTTTTTCGACCTTATCCCATAGCGCTCGGACTTGGTCAAGATGAACCTTGCACGTATACTGAGTTGGACGTGGTTCTGCTGCATTGCAGAATTTTGACTCGAAGTGACTGTGGCGGTCACAGGTCAAAGTAAATTTATTTAAAATGGATGACGTCATTCTGAATACATAGTACGTAAATATAAATTTCGAATTATATATGTGTCGAAGTTGAAATTGGAATTTAGGAACCAACTGGCATCGTAATATAGAAGCGCAGAATTTTTATTAGTTAATTTTACTGCTTATTTGCGGAAGGTTCGACTTTCACGCTTTAATCTTTACTGAGCAGGAAAACAGATACGGTCACACTAATGCGGATGAGCACTTAAATAACTAAATTAGTTAGTTTGAATTTGGACTTTTATAAAAAATAATTTAAAAATTATGTATGCCAATGCAGAATAGCGGAGATAACGAAGGAAGAAAAAATTGCCAAAATCGGAGCGTCGACTTGTCGACGATTATGTTTGTATGTAATTGCAATGTGTATATGTTTATTTGCTCAGAATAGAGCAAGGGAGAGAAAATGAATAAATATACAAATTAAGTCGGCGATGCTGTGCCGTCTGTTGTGGGATTATATATATTTATTTATATGAGCTTGGATTGTACTTGTAATATATTTCAGATTTATGTTTTGTTTTTGTATATGATGTTGTAAATATATGTATTGAAAAAAAAACAAAAACAAATTTAGAAGTGAATTGTTTACGGTAATTGTAGATCAGTGGAGTGTACTGTATGTATGTATGAAAGGGTAAATAAATGCAAGCCGAACACAGTGAACGAAAAGGAATTGGGAACTTTTCGGAATAGGAATATTCACTATGACTTTGATTTTGGAATCGGAAATTATTATTATTCTTCCGTGGTGTCGGATCAATCGCACTTGGATTTTAGACAATACAGAGAAGTTTAACGAATTGAGTTTTGCAAACCTAACTGTATGACCGGCAGCAATAATATAATTAGAACTTATCTTGTGCGGTGTTAAAGCCACCTTATCTGCTGGAGTAGGAATATCCGGCTCGAAGGACCAATGTTTGGAGGGGGGCGGCTTTAACCTGAGGTTGCACTCGATTATAAAAACACGTAGGAACTTATTCGGGGTTTTGTGCGACGTGCGACTTTGCTGTTTATTGAAAGGAGTCGTAGTTGGTACTAATTACATATGATCTTAAGCCTAGCTTGTGAGAGCTGATTTGAAGCTCTTTTGAAGTTCGGAGAGAGAGGGAAAGAAATCGTACGGGCCTGCAGAGGGTTCACACTGCCTCTTGAAAACAAGCGCCTTTTTGGCGTGAACATACCCTTAGTTGCTTTGGTTTATGCCGTTGCATTACCGCAGACGCAGCGTGACGCAGCCGATGAAAGTTGATTTTGGTCCAAATAATATCGACAAAAGTCGTAGTCATAGTGTACTCGCCGGCTTTCACCAGCTTCAGAAGTTATAGACTACTTAAGTCAGGAAAAAGTGAAAAAATGGCCCAAACACAACTGCCGTTTTTTCAGCTTATTTTACTGTTTATGAATGTATCTATAATTTAAGGAAAAAACATGACGATAAGTAGCCTATTTTTGGTATAACATAACCTGAAAGTCGAGCAATTTTCCATATTAGTTTTCGTATGATGCAGAAATGGAAACATTTTTCAACTTTTAATGCTCATATCTCAAAACCAAAAAAAATCCTAAGATTGATTTTATTGCAGATTCTTAATCCTTGGGAAATTTTCTGTCGATTAAGTATGGTTAAAATCGACATCGACTTTTTTAAATTTTTGCCTACCGCCAGACACCTTCAACCTTAGCTAGACACTGTATTACCCCGGACAGAGCACTCGCCAATGCACTACCCTTTCTACGGGGTAATACAGTGCCCATGTCCCAGCCGGCACCCTGGCAGAGGATTTTCGCCAGCCAATTAAACGGATGATTAAATGGTTTTTCTTACAATTAGTATTAATATATAAGTATTTACACCCTTTATACCCAGAAAAGGAGTCATCTCCGACCCGATAAAGTAAATTTATTCCTGATCAGCATCAACAGCTAAATCGATCTAGCCACGTCCGTCCGTCTCTAGGAATAGAAAATTGTATTGCAATGTTTCATTTTTTTTTCAATCTTAATTAATTTTTAGTGATCTGAATTTCCGGCAAAATTTTTCCAGGCGAAAACAATCCAGTTCATGTATGGGCATTTCTGAAAAAAGGTCCACCGCGGTTTAAAAATTATAGATGCTCTTAAACAGGGTTTTTTCAAGATTGTAACATTAAAAAATGTTCCAATTGATGACATTTTTAAAATGTTTACAAATTGCGAAATATTCCAATGCAAATTTGCGCTATCGCAATTTTTCATTTTTTTTTATGAAAACAAGAAAGGAAGCTAACTTCGACACGCCGAAGTTGGTATACCCTTGCAGATGCCAATTGCATAATTATAATCTATCCCAATATAATTTAATAAGAATTACTTTCATATTCATACAATTTTTACAGTTTTACATTTTTTTACATTTTTAACATTTTTACATGTAAAGTAAAATGTAATTTTTCTCCGCGTTTACCGATCGTTTCAATGGCAGCTATATGATATAGTCGTCCGATTCTTATGAAATTTACAACAAAATTCTGAAAAAATATGAAATACTAGTATCTCAAAGTAGAAGAAATGATGTTGAAAATTGACAGTTATAATTTTTTTTCTAAAACTTTCCCGACCGTTTCTACGGCAGCTATGGGATATAGTAGTCCGATTTTTATAAAATTAAATCCAACAATCAGAAACAATATAAAAAGCTCATAACCGTGAGTTGATCAAGATATGTTGAAAAACAGTGAAGTTATAATTTTTTTTCAACAAATTTACGGATCTTTTGTATGGCAGCTATATGATATAGTTGACCGATCCGGCTCGTTCCGACATATATATGAGTGAGTGTATATAGAAGACTATCTACAAAGTTTCATTCAGATAGCTTCAAAACTGAGGGACTAGTTTGCGTAGAAACGGACAGACAGACAGACAGACAGACGGACAGACGAACAGACGGACAGACGGACATGGCTAGATCGACTCGGCTGTTGATGCTGATCAAGAATATATGTACTTTATAGGGTCGGAGATGACTCCTCCACTGCGTTGCAAACTTCTGACTGAAATTATAATACCCTGCAAGGGTATAAACATTAAAAAGAGCCTGTTACCTTTTGATAAAGACTTCAAAAACGAAGCCTTATGCTTTGACTTGTTTCCCTATATCACTAGAAGATTGCAAAGATAATTTACATAAATAGTAAAAAACAAAGTGCAAAGTTTGACAGTAATAAATATCCTGTGTGTGATGTACCGTACGAATCTCCTTCAAATTAAATTAAAAAAAGTGAAAGTCATTTTTCAAAAGACTCATAACCATTTTAAGAGGCATCTGTGCAAAATAGTTAAAATTTAGTTACATTAAAATAAGGCTTCAGAATTTGAAGAAATTGGCGTTTGAATTAATCCACCTCGAAAGTCATTTCCGTTTCGTGTCTTGGTAATCACTTGAATTTTACAATTATGTTAAAAATTAGCAATTTGGGCAATTAAAGAGCTAATAAAAAGCAACGACATTTTGTCAAAAATCTTTATTAATTAATTTATTTATTTATTTATTAAATGTTACAGTAAATAATAAAACTAAAACTAGCATATCAACATATAGTGAGATTATATGGTCCATCTAATGAGAGTTGGGTATTCGTTGTTGTTGATTGGGTTTTAATTGGCTTAAATTGCTCCTAAAAAGTCAGAGCACATTACGAAATTTCTCCCCATTCTTTAAATTATTTAAGTCGTTTCGAGGATTCCTAAGATTTCGGCTTTTTTGTATTATTAAGTAGGGTGGAAAACTTCCGTAGGCTAGGCATATGTTGTAATTGAGTTTTGCTGAGATCCTTCGGTGTAGATGAATGTGTAGTCTTAATAATGTATTTTTGTTTTATTAAAAATTGTTTGGACTTTTTTAGGTAGGGTCTTGGCTTTCTTGTAAGTGTAAAGTGATGTATTGATTGATTTGTTGGGTAGTTGCCAGGCTGGCTTTATGTTGTGAATCCTTTTTTGTAGTTTTACATTTTGTTATTTCGTACTGAATTGTTGAGGTCCATTCTTTCTATTTCTGTTTTGTTTTATAAATTTGATCGCGTTTTTGTTCTATTGTTGGCATGTTTGCTTCATTTAGTAAATGGAGGATAGGTGTCATGCGGAACGCTCCCAGAACTAGTCGGATTGGTAAGTTGTGGTGAGTGGTTTTTGGAGCTTGTCCGTATATGTGTAGTCCGAAGTCGATTTTGGACAAAAGTATTGCTTTTGTAACGATTAGTAATGAGTGTGTGTTGCAGTGAAATCGTGAGCTAGCCAGGCATTTTATAATGTTGAGTTTGCTAGAGAGTGCTGGGCTGATGATATCCAGAGTCCTAGTAAGTTGAGTGATGACTTGTTTTATGTGTTGGTGTTGTTGCTGGTGATCGTGCAAATTGAGTTATGAATTCTGCAAACGTATAGATGATGGCATTTCGTCGGTGGCATGAAGTTTTGAACGTAATTGATTATTTTAGGTCAGCTTTTCCATGCAATAAGATGTCTATTATTGAGTGTACCCCGTCACGGTCGAATACTCTTTTAAAGTTTAGTGCCTTTGAAATAAGGTACTCTTGCAATCTACTCTTCTTGTCTAGAAGTTTTCCTATGCAGCAGTTTAAAAAGATGGGTCTGTAGGGGCTGATGTCTATTTTTTTTTTATTGGGTTTTGTATGGTTTTGTATGATTGTGGAATGTATAAATTGGTCTTTTATTCTATCCTGCGTTGTTAGAGAGCTATTTCTGATCACAGGGTACGAGATTCTATTAAGTCCTGTTGTAGAACCCTTCAGGGATTGTAGTGTCATGCTAATTCTATTTTAGTTATATTATTTTTTATTTCTATTGTGGTCAAGTGTGGCTTATATAAGTTAAATACGATGGTTTTTATTATTTAAAAAGATAATATTTTATTGGACACTTCCGTATTTATTTGCACAAAAATTTGAACTAAATTATATTTACAGAAATTGCCATATTTATACCCAATACCTTTGTCGCTGCCTCTGCCAACGTCGGAGCTTTGCCGTTGTCTTTGCTGCAGCGGGAAGTGGATCAGACGCTGCAGTCAGCACCTTCTAGGAGCTATTGACCGAAGCCGGGAAGTTGCCCTTGCACTTTTACTTGCTGCTGCAATGCCGGATGCGCGTGGCCAACTTCGGTTGCGAATTCGTTTTGTGTTAACTCCTCCACCTTTAAAATCGAGTGTCCACGCTTTAAAATCGAGTGTCCACGCTCGTTGCTGTTATTGATCTCGTTATCGGAAGCTACTTTGTTGACGTGCAGTACTTTGACCCATTTAATCAAGAAGCCGATTGCTATTGCTGCAAGTCCCGTGATTATTATGGAACTTATTAAAAAATCGGCTGTATGCGAAGTGGTTTTCAAGAGTTCCAAGGTCTTCGTATTGTTGATGTTTAGCTCATTGACCAATTCTAGTGATAGCTTCTCTTCTATCTTTCTAATGGTCATCTCAGTTTTGAGAATGGCTGGCATCGGGTGATAGTGCACCGTGTCTTTGTTTGGTGAAGGTCTGTCCATCAATATTAATCGTAGAATTGCTGAAGTTGATAACAAAGGTTCCGTTGAGACTTGTGGATGTCCCGTTTATTTCTACGTTGCCGGAGAATTTGTTGAGTAGAATTACACCAGGTGCGAGTTCATCAATAATTCGAATGTGTTGGTTGTTAATTTGAGTGCAGGTGGCAGGGCGACTTTTTAATAAAATTGGTAGGCAAGAGAAATTACTTATGTCCATCATATTTCTATGTTTACAAATGTTTATCTCATTATAATTATTATATTTTGACATTTTTGCAAAAGGTTTCTCATTTGATTACATTTTTGTTTTGAAATTTGTTAACATATTGACCAATTTTTATTGGTTTGATTAAAAGTTCTTCACAAAGTTTAGTGTCGGTTATAGGAATTTTAATAATGTAAATAAGTGTTGGCCCATTGCTTGTTACGCTTACTTCTGCTCTTTTCATGGCTTCTTCAAAATTAGTGTATGGTAACTGGTCTTGATCTAAAGTTTTTATAACTTCATTTACCTCTTCATCTCCTAATATCTGTGTGTCACTAGTATCTGCTTTCGCCTATTGTATTGCGTGGTTTAACGATTTCTTCTTTAAGCATTTTAATTTGAAACATTAATGTTGTGCTAGTGTCTCTTTGAGGGGTTCCTCCGTATTTTAAGCTAATTATTCAATTTGTATTGGCTTGGGTGATATAGTTTATTTTTTCTACTATGAGTCTGTTTAGGATAACTTGATTATTGTTGTTGGTTAATGCTGAATTTATCTTTTCTTGAACTAAATCTACTGTCGGGGGATCCAGCTAACCATTTCCAGGCGCTGCCTAACAAATCGATGTCTTTTTCTTTTTTTCCTAATCTTGACGTTATTGATTACATTTTTTTGTAATTCTTATCTCTTCAGTTATAAATGGCAATATTGGTCATATGTCTTTACTTGGTAGTTAGCAGTGTAATTAATTTTTTCAAGAGTTTTTTCGTATTCTTCTATGTCAATAATATGAATTAATTTGAAGGTTACCGTTTGAACCCTAGCCAGTCCGGTAACTAAAGTCACAATATTGGATTTCGTGTAGTCAGTTATATGAACGTCAGCAGCGCACACGGCAAAAAGGGTTCTGTAAATATGATTTAATTTCGAATAAGTTGTTTGTAAATAATTCTTCCACTCTCTGTTAGTACTTTGGTATTTCTGTCTTCCTTTACGATTTCTTTTTTATATCTGGCGGAAAGGCAAGCGAGAATAATCTTTTATAATTTTTAAGAAATCTCATCTACTGGGGAATATTTTTTTATTTGATCACTGTTTTTTTTTGTTATGGTATGTTAGGTCTTTTTCCTGAGTGATCGTAATTTTCTCTGTGATTTGTTCTCTCTCTTGTTGTAGTCTAGGATTGAGTGCTACCTTTTTTCCAAAAATAAGTCAACTGGTTTTCTGTTAGTGGTTGAGTGTATTGAATAATTACATTTGACAACTGATCTGTCTATAAGATCTTTTAACGATGCGTGTACTTTGTCTGCTTTTGGCAAAAAATAATTTAGGACAGTGTTGAATGGAAGCGTTCGATTTGGCCGTTTGCTAAGCTGTTATATGGGGTGGTTTGTAAACTTCGATATTAAATTGATCTTGTAGCATCCGCATTACGGGTGCCGAACCAAGTGCTTTCACATTATCTATGACTACCATTTCTGAGATACCAAAATTGAATAATAATTCTTTTAAAGGTTCCTTTATGACCTGAGTTGCTCGAGATTTGACGATCATAGCTTGTGCAAATTTTGAAAATTTATCTATTGCAGTCAAAACAATTTGTTTGGAAGTGATGTACAAGTCGACGTGAATAATTTGCCCTGGGTATTGTGGTATTGGTGTTTTTTGTAACTCAGGTTTGTTGGGGAGTCTTTCGTATTTCTGTTCTTCATAGATTTGGCATTCTTTTACAATTTTTATTATTTTAGCCCTCATCTGAGGAAAGTAAACTTTGTTTAGTAATTGTTGTTTGTTTTCATTGCTATTTCTATGTGCTCTTCTATGCTCTGTTACAATTGCATTTTCCTGATCTGTTGCGTCTTTTAAATCCCTAACTAGTCTGCTTGAGAATCTGGTTCTATAATTTTTGAAAAGTGGGTAGATTTCCTGAAGTTCACCAAAAGTTTTTTCGTCTGTATAAATACCGTTAATGACAGATGGGTTGAGTCTATCCTTTAAAATTTTTAATAAGATTTCTGCATTAAAGATTGGTTCTGTAATAATGTGTCTATGGTATGTGGGAAAAACAAGTTCGAATTTATAGGAGGGTGTCTTTCCTAAATATAATAGAATTTGTTTTTTTAAAAACTTTTACTGGTTCTTCTGTTATTGGTATTAGTCTTTCAGGAGAACTAGAGCTGCTGTGAATAGTGCCTGTTAATGTGTTTACTTCCCCTTGCGTTTAAATGGGAGGTCTACTCAGAGCATCGGCAACAACGTTTGCCTTGCCGGGTTTGTGGATCAGTTCATGGTTGTACTCCTCTAGAATTGCTTTCCATCTCTTCATCGGGTTAGTTGGGTGTGTGAGAGATTCATGGTTTGTAAATATTTTAACTTTGGTCGGACCGTACAGAAAATTTCAGAGAGTCTGAATTGACCAGATTATAGCTTTCATTTCCTTTTTGTTAGGAGCATAGCTTTCTTCTGCTTTACTTAGAGTTCTTGGGCCAATACGGCACCAATAGCATAGTCTAAGGCATCAGTAGTTAATTTAACGTCTTTATTGTATTTATTGTATTGTCTGGATATGATAACATTACCTCCTCGGAGGCGAGAGGTTGTTTTGATTTTCTAAATGNTAATTTTTTAAATGCTTAATCTTTAGTGAAGCGACGGTAGAACCCTGACGAAGATCTTTAAGTGTCTTTGGTTCGGGGAATTCGATGATTGCTTCCACCTTTTCCGGGTTTTTCTTAATTCCGGTATCTGCTACTAAAAATCCTTAAAATTTAACTTCTTTTTTAAAAAATGTTTGCGTCTTCAAGAATTTTGAATATAATTTCTATGTTATTTGGATGATTTTCTTCGCATTTACTGAAGATAATAATGTCGTCAAGGTAGACGAAACACCTAACTCCTATATGATCTCTAAGAATGTCATCTAGTGCTCGTTGGAGAATAGAAGGGGCCTTTTTGAGTCCAAACGGGAGTCTGGTAAACTCATATTTGCCTTGATTTACTGAAAATGCATTTTTTTTTATGTCTGATTGTCTAAGTGGAATTTGGTGAAATCCACTTTTAAGGTCTAAAACAGAAAAAAATTTATTTTGTCCTAACTGTGCCAGTAATGTCTGGTATAGGGTACCTGTCTGGAATTGTGACCAAGTTCAGCTTCCTATAGTCGATTACCATTCTATGCTTTTTCTGTCCGGAGGCATCCATTTTTTTCGGTACAATCCATATAGGAGAATTATACGGGGATCTTGATTGTCTTTTTACGCCATTTTCGAGTAGCTTGTATTTGCTTCTAAACTTTTGGCCTAAGAGCTTCTGGGTATGGGTAGTGACTCGAGTATATGGGACTTTCGTTCGTACTTCTTATAGTGGCTTCTACTTTGGTAGTGTATGTCAGTTTCTCGTCTGGGTCGCCAAATAAGTTTGGAAATTTTGAGCAAATAAATTTTTAATTTTCCTTTTGCGTTTCTGTTGTATGTTCTATTCGAATATCTAAATTGTTGACTTCGGGAGATGCTTTCTGTTTTATTTTGATTCTACGTTTGTTTTTAATTGAAATGTAACCTTCCTGCTAATTTATTTGAGCGTTGATTTCGCGATGAGTATCATTTCCTATAATAGCATCGAAAGATTGTAACGAGGGTAAATGGGTTGGCAATTGTATGGGGTGTGATTTGAACATCTCCGGCTATGGAGCTAACATAAAAAAAATGTATTATTTTTGATTGTTTCTTTTACTAGTAGCGGTTGAATGTAATTTTTATTAGAGCCGGTATCTATTAAAATTTTGATCATCTCTCCATCACCGATTTTACATTGAAAGTAAGGTAATGAAGAGGATTCTACTGTAAAAAATGAAGGCCAGTATATTCGATTTCCTCTGTTTTTTGGTCGTAATCTGGATCTTCTGCATGGTATTCGGCTGTTGTCTCGTCAGTTTCCGTTAATTGGTCGGAATTTTCTATTGGGTGTTCTTGTTCAGTGCTAATGTGAAAATTTCTTTGTCTTTTATCTACCAGTCCGCTAGTCATTTGAGGTGGTGGTCGTTTTCCCTGCAGTCCATTATTTGGTCTGTTCATATAATTGACTTGTCTCGTCTGTAAACTTTTATCTATATTCATTGGTTCTGGCTTAGGCTGTGGCTTTGGAGCCAATGGACGTGGTGGTTGTATTGCTGGGAAAGCAGAATGTTTTTGATGATGTCCATAAAATTGCATTTGCTGCTGTGGAAAATAGTGTATCGTTTTCGGGGTCTGTGGAACGTGAGCTAAATGTGGGATAAATGGTTGTCTAGTTGCATTGGATGGTTGCTGTACGAATTTTTTTTGTAAGGCGGGTCCTCTAGATGGAAGATCTGCTGGCTCTTTGGTACCTAGCAGTCTAGGCAAGTCGCCGTTAAGACCTCTAATAAATGTATCGAGCGCCTTGTCTCTGTAAGGCTTGGCGAAAAGATCAATTGATTCTCTTCCCATTTCCATGTATGATATTATTTTAAGATAAGTGATAAGTGGGTATAGACGTGTTGGTAGAAATCTACTGTGGTTTGATTACCCTGTACTAATGAAGTCATTTGGTATTCTAATGTCGTAACGTCTCGTTTGTCAGCGTAGTGGGCGGTTTTACATTTGGAGATTGCTGTCCAGTTTAGTGGTGTGTTGTATGATTCTAAAACTGAGTCTACATTTCCTACTATTTTATTTCTAATAACATTTAGAATTCCATAGTACCTGTTTGATCCTTCTGTTAATGAATATATTTTTATTATTCTCTCTACGCTCTTCCTCCAAGAGCTGATTTCCCCTGCTTGGCCAGAAAATTCCCTCAGGCTTTTTACTATGTCTGGGACTCTGTCAAATTCAATCATATTGTTTGCATTAGCATTATAGGTTTGATCGAGTAGCGGCACTGAATCTGGGTTTAATCTTTGATTTAAGATTTTCTCTACTATTTCTTGTATTTGGGCTTGCATGTTACCCAAATTTGCTGGGACTTGGTTTACTTCAGAGGCTTGTACTCCATTATTGTTGAGCATCGCGGGCCTAATCAGATTATTTGGGTTAGCCATTTTTTGTAACTTAAGAAATATTTGTTGTATGTGTAGAGGTGTGTAGGGTTGGGTTCTTGGGTTCTTGGATTAATAATTTTTTTAGATTTGGTTTGTTTTGTGTGTTTGTTTGCCTTGTTTTAGCTTTTTAATTTTTGTTAAAAAATTTCTTTTGGGTATGTTTCAGTTTTGTGATTTCTTATTTTGTTTGTGGTTTGTAATTAAAAGTTAGCTTACAGTAAAATAAAATACATCCTGAACCGGCCAGTTGGTAGTAGTCCTTTTTGCTCCTTGCTACTGGGGTACCTTTTCTTGACACTCCCGTCCAGTTGCCTACGGCGATAGCAGTCTGCAGTCTGATGTCAGTGAGTCCTTTTCTTGGCGGGTCGTCCAGCAGTGTTGCCTTTCCTTTGGTGCGCCTTTTTTCCGGTGTTACCAGGGCAGCCTATGGGGTGCACTTGCAGGTGGTTTTTGGATTCGCGACTTATATTTCGGATCGGTGGAACCCGGGCAGCCAATGGGGTGCACTTACGGGTGTTTCTTTAATTCGATACCAAGGATATTTCCGCGGACAGGACCCTTAAACGTTGGGCGCCAGTTAAACACGATGGTTTTTATTATTTAAAAAAATAATATTTTATTGGACACTTGCAAGTGTCCTGTTGTAGAACCCTTCAGGGATTGTAGTGTCATGCTAATTCCATTGAAGTTATATTATTTTTTATTTCTATTGTGATCAAGTGTGGTTTATATAAGTTAAACACGATGGTTTTTATTATTTAAAAAAATAATATTTTATTGGACACTTGGTCCGTATTTATTTGCACAAAAATTTGAACTAAATTATGTTTACAGAAATTGCCATATTTATACCCAATAACTTCGTCGCTGTCTCTGCCAACGTCGGAGCTTTGCCGTTGTCTTAGCTGCAGCGGGAAGTGGATCAGATGCTGCAGTCAGCACCTTCTGGGAGCTATTGGCCGAAGCTGAGAAGTTGCCCTTGCACTTTTACTTGGTGCTGCAATTCCGGATGCGCGTGGGCAACTTCGGTTGCGAAAACGTTTTGTGTTAACTTAAATATAGGTTTGTATTTTTGAGCTATACATTTTTGATCGAGGTTTAAAAGGTTAGACCAATGTCGTGCGAACAGGTTGGCTATTTTTTTTTTATTTGTAGTAGTTTTATTGGTGGTTTTGACGCAGTGGATTGGCTTTGTTTGGTTCATTCCAAATTTTAGTAGTTGGTGTCTTTGTCTGTATAGTTGATGTGATCGTGTTTTTGATTCCGATTTTCTTGTTTTTATTTCTTTTTCGGCGTGCGTTGGCGGTCTGATGTTCTATTATATTTTGTTGCGGTATTTGTCTTTTCAGTGCTCTCCATTTTTTCTTCTTTACTTCGTGTAGTTTTTACGTAAAGTTCTCTCGGGGAACAAAAAAACTTTATGTAAGATGTTGCTTGGTGGAGTTTGTGGTATTGTATGGTGAGCGCTTTGTATTGGAATGTTGTTGATTAATGCATTTTCTTTGTTGATGTTGGTGGAGCGTGGGTATAAATCGTTAATGTCGTGCGTCCACGCTTAACATTTTTTCAAGTTGGCTTCTTCAGTTTTAAAAAAACGTTAGTTTGGATTGCTGGTGGGGGATTTCTAGGAAAGAGGATTGAATTGGGAGAGGATTAGGATTGGAAAACGGTAACTTCCGTACAGATCATAGATCGTGCTTCAGGTAGATAGTGGAGCTAAACTATATTTTGTGAAATAGCACTAGAACTGTTGGATGCAATGTTTGTCAGCATGTTATAATTTATATGTGTTTGTATGTTGTAGAGGTGTTATATATGTGTTATGTAACAGTTCTCTGTATATATTTTTATAACAGGATGGGATAGACAGTAAGCACACTGGGAAATTACGTGGAGGACGTACTCGTTATTTTTCGAAGGATGAGCCTGTTAAAAGCTTGTCACTCGCACTGCTTGGTGAGCGACGTGGCAAATGACGGATCTTGCGCGGCGGGGAAATTGAGTGGCAAGGGCAGCTCAGACTACGGGTATGACTGTGCGGGACCGGCTGCAGGTGGCGGATGCCAGTGAACGGGAGCTCGGATTATGCGCTGCACGGGATCATCCCGACTATGTGTGCAGCTATTGCACGAGACGGGTGACGACGTACCGGGCTGACGTCGGTGGCCAGTTTCCATCAAACGCGCAACTCGAAGCAGTCGATGGAAGGGAAAAGGAACTACTCGGCCGCGGCGGGTTCTGCAAATGGTGAACCGAAACGCACAACTCGTAGCAGGCGAGGGGAACGGAGCGTGAGGAAAAAAGTTGAGAACAATGAGAAGTCAAATAGCAAGGGTTAATGGTATTTCGTGCTTTGTTTTATTTCTTTGGGGTTGGGGGTTTGCTTAATTAATCGATTGCGTAGTTGGCAAGGCGTGCTATCGCGGAGTGCTAGCGCGGTCTACACGTGTGTGTATAGGTGCCCATCTGTGCCTTCGGAGCGGCACGTCTAACCTCGGCTGTGATCTGATTACACAGGTTGACAAAAAAAAAAACCCGGAGAAAAAACGCGACAGATTTTGAAGGATCTTGGTCTGTACACTGCTGATTCGAAAACCAAAAGCTTCCATCACGTACCAATTTTGAGAAAATCGCGGTCAAATCGCGGTTTTTGGCTTAAATGAAACCCTCATATTTTTTCTTCAATATGGAAAAAGGGCCATTAAAGTGGCTCCTCGGGTTCACCAGCTATAATGCTTTTTCTGAACTTACTTTTGTCCCAAAATTCTGCTATGTTGTAGCCCTGGTAATTCAAAAACAAATTGTAACGGCTCAGCTATACGTTGGGAACTTAGATGTTATGTTATAACAGTAACGATAAATTTTCAAGTATATATATATATTCGTTTTGTCCTTTGGCGGCTCTCTTTGACAAATTCCATGTGTACTTGGTATGTCCAACGTCTACAAATAGCGCCAGTGCTTTTTCATCAGAAAATTTTGAAGGTAGACACTGAATGGAAGACATAGTTTTAATTTCCTTACCACTAAACTCTTTATCGGCGTTTAGCATTGACAGCACCTGCGAAGCTCTGCGCTTTCTAGTTTTATACAAGCTGCAACTTGCCGCTACCAACAATGCATCTGTTGGAACATCTTTATATATGCCTGACAATTTGTTGACTTGCGCTTATTTGCAACAAACCGAAACATCTTTTTGTACACGTCCAACATTTAGGATGATGGTTTTTTTTCTTGCAATACTAGCAGCGTATCTAGCCATACCTTGTATTAGTTTTCGAAAAGGCCTTATTTTTTTCACACTCTTCTGCCTACTAGTAAAATTTCGCAGTTTTTTAGCAATCTCGCACTGCTTCTTCAGAAAATAACTATGGTTTTTCAGAACAGTATCATAAACAAAGCTTTCCATG
Organism: Drosophila punjabiensis; assembly: GCA_008042585.1. Lineage (NCBI taxonomy): Eukaryota > Metazoa > Arthropoda > Insecta > Diptera > Drosophilidae > Drosophila > Drosophila punjabiensis. The sequence goes on along the minus strand of VNJR01011410.1, from coordinate 46,726 downwards.
GCGAAAAAATTCTTGGTTGGGATCTCTTCTGCGTGCCATACTAAGAAAATAATCCGATTTTCTACTGACATTGTTGGCTAGAAAGTGGCCTAAATTAAAGGTTAGCAGGAAGTAGCAGTTCATTTTACACATTTTAGACGCACAATGATTCTCACTTTCGGCTAGTAAAAGAGTTAGACTGAATCCGATTGAATCTAGTAAGTTCTAGACTTAACTACCACAACGTTTTTTAAGCTACACATCTAAACATCACAAACACTGATTTTTTATGTCATACATACCTTGAAGTTAAAAACTTTAAATAAATATCGTGCAAATCGTAAATTTGCTACGAACTTGTATTTATACGCACAAAAACGAAAAAATGTTGTAAAGCTCTTTGCTTAATCATATGGTGTGTTTGAAAGTTCACAGCTGATGATCAGCTGATCGTAGAGCTTTAAAAAAAACCGTTAAAAATCTAGTAAATGCATCTATTATTGACTTACGAAAAAAAATGAACGCTTTTTCAAATTTGAAATTTTGAATTAAATGCCGCTACCCAAATCGCCCATTGTGCGTGGAGGGGAATTGTAACAAATTTCAAAAGACTTAAGAATGCTTGATGGAGCGGATTGGAAAGCTCTTTAAAAGTTCGGAGAGGGGGATAGAGAACATACGGGAGATTCTGAGGCTGCAAGCGAGATCCCGTCATCGCGACATAAGTGCGCGCGACATATCTCAGCCAAACTACAAACGGAATGGCTTCGCGGTGGGATGTATGCAAGATAAGGGAAAAACGGCGCCCAATGCATTTTCTACTTCCACAGGCGAGCGCTATATCTTCTGGAAAACTCGGGAAAATCTCAAATTATCATCACCGAAAATTGCCAATGAGGTAGAGGTCCAGTTGGGCAAGTCTTTCCACCCGAAAACAATTCTTCGTTAGCTCCAGGAGCATGACTTTAATGGAAGAATAGCTCAAAACAAGCCATATATGGGCTCAAAAGACATACAAAGAGCCGATCTGTTTTCAAAAAGAACTCTACAAAACACACGAATCGCATCAAAGCTAAAGTTAAGCATTAGTGAGGCCTGTTTGTCAGCAGCAGGCGTGGGAAATCTACAGTTTATTACAACTATGATTGAGATTTTGAAAAACGATTTGTTCCAAAGCTCAGAGAAACAGGGCACTACAAAGTAAAGTTCCACTTAAATATTTCAAAATTTTGCGTGTGCCCAGGAAAAAAATTTAAATTTAAACAGTTTGAAAAAAGGCGGAAGTCCGAATATTGGCCCATAGGGAAAAAAAACCAACGATTACGGAAAGCCGGATCAGAATTTTTTTTTTTCCTTCTCAGAGTTTGAGAGTTTAACTCCATCGACAAACCCATAATTTTTGATGCCATATGTATATGCCCTTGAAAAATGTGCTTATATATATTCAATCCGTACTGTGCAGGAACTTTTTTTTCGATTTTTTGTATAAATAAAAACTTGCATATAAATATTTGAAAATTAAGAATAATGAATTTTAATATATATATAAGTTGAAAATCAAGAAATATGTATAGTAGCTATTTGAAAATAAAAAAACAAATATAAATATAATATGAAAATCAAGATATATATGGTAGGTTAATAAGTAAAAGTGGTGAGGCTGCCCTGGTAGCCCTCGTTTTGATAGAAAACAGCACCTTTCTTCAGTACCAGCCCGTGTCATTCAAGTAAGCTAGGATGGGCGTTATTAGCTGCCCCTTGTTACCCGAGCTGGTGGGCTTCAAAGTGAGGGGCTGTTAATTGGTTGAGTGCCGGACAGTGACACAGTAGATGCTCGCTTGGTTCCTTGCAACTTCAGCATTGTAGTTTGTAAGGTAAGGCCATCTTGGAGGCTTTCGTGCCTATTGGCCAGTAGCCGGTGATGTCCTTTTTGCTCTTGGAAATCAGCTCTGCAGACTGTTTCCTGTTAAATGGCCAGCATAGTCTCGATCTTTAGTGCTCTGTCTTCGTCGATCATTAGTTAGTAGCTAGTAGTTTGAAATGGTCATAAATTTTCGTCTGTACCGAGCTGAGAGATATTTTAATAAATGGTGTTGCTGAGTTTTCTTCTGACTTTTTCCTGGCCAGCTCGTCGGCTTTCCCGTTTCCGGCGATTTCATTATTGTGTACCCTGTAGTCTTCTGCGAGTCTGTTTAGTGCTTCTTTATATTTGACCACTTGTGTAGATGTAAATGTTGCGAGACATTTGTTTGCTGCTTGGCTATCCGAGCATATCCTCTTAGTTATCCGGAGGTCTCGAGTTAACGAAAGATCAGCAGCTTTCATTATCGCAAAAACACTGTCGCTGACTCGGGAAGGTGGAAATACTCTTCTTCTTCCCAGCTCCCGGCGAAGATTCCGGCCCCTACCCTGAAGTTCATCTTTCAGCCGTCGGTGTAGAATGATACTTCATCCGGATCGGACACCCTCCCTCACTATTAGTCGTCCCTTGTAGGGTACATAGAGGTGAATTGGAGGTGGAGAACTATCGATAGTCGGCGCCATCGATAGCGAGCGATTGTTTTTCTCAAACCATCGATAGTGTCGATGTAGTGCTATCGATGGTGTGATACTTTAACTTTTAAATGTAAAAAAAAATTATAAAATGAAATTTTAACAAAACTTTATTATATGGGGGGATTAAAAAAAAATTCATTCGTAGCTTATTGTCGTTAACTTAAAAAAGCATTTCAGTTAAGCTATTTTGGAAAAAATAAAGATTAAATAGATAATATTTAAGCTTATTCTACAATTGTTAGAAACTTTTCCACGCTATAAGTTTATTATTTTTGCATTCAATAAAATTTGTGACTTGTGATTGTGATATGTAAAGCGCTGTGGAAAACTATCGATAGTACAGGGCTGCGATCGATAGCGAGTCGATAGTGGCCAACCATCGATAGTGTCGATAGTGCCATCAATAGTTCTCCACCTCTAAGGTGAATGCATTACCGAATCAAAATTTTAGAAGCTGGCCATTGCGTAGTTTTTCAAAAGTAGAGCCTTTACTATGTATCGCACCACCTCATGTCATGCTGTATCAGTAAAACGGCCTTTTCTGTACGCGTGTTGTGCGTCGGAAAGGTTTTCCACCGTTCTTTCCCTGATGTGAATATCTAGTATGTGCATGTCAGGCTAATCGTCCTGTAATCCTTTAGTAGGATGTGCCCCAATTTATTGGTTTTTTTATAAAGACTACTTTTGATTCCTTCCACGGAAGTTGTATATGTGCTGATTTGATGCAGGCTTGAAAGAGTGCTGGCAGCCATTTATTCGTGCATGTTTTTGACGTCTGCAGCATTGCTGGTATAACTCTGTCCGGACCAGGGCCTTTAAATTTTTTCGAGGGATTCTATCGCCCAATGATATCTTTCCTTGGTGATGATCTCTTCGACACGTAGCTTCGGGTCTGCCCATCCGCTTTCCGCTGTTCTGGGTTCTTCTTTTTGGTTATATGGGAATTATGTATCCAACAGAATCTCCAGTGACTCTTTAGCCGACGTACTTCCTGTTCCGTCGGGCCATGTGGGGCTTGTGTGCCCTCTCGTTAGGATTTTGCTTAGCCTTGCCGTATCTGTGACTCCTTCTATATTTAACTTTTGACTGTACAATTTTTCCGTATGTGTCTCAGTCAGTCAGGCTTGGATTACGGTGCCGTCATACGTATCGACAACTCAATATCAAAGAATATGTACCTATGGTCTGAAAAGGAGTGCTGGCAAGAGACCATCCATTTCCTTACCTTATGATCGCTCTGGTCCATTTGGAATGTTATGTCTAGGACTCCTTCTTAGCCCTGAAATTCTTCCGTACTTGAAAAGATGCGTAACCAAATGCGAGCTTTGGATATCCTTGGGACGTCCCTGGCGGGAACCAGATTAATGTTCATCACGTTCCATGCCTTTCTGTTCCGCCAGGAAAACCGTGAGAACTCATCGTCGAACTTAAATACCCATCTCTGAGGAGTCAAAGGAGGGTGACTGACCCGATTTTGTATTTCCGCGAAGTGAAATAAAGTTAAAGGTTAAATCCGTTTCCGCATGTTATTTTTATTTTATTGCGCCAAAGCTCTAAAATAAATTGTGACAACGGTTAAAAAAGTGATTTCAGTTTTCGGAAGAAAAATTTCAGTCTTGTCCTCAACTTTGAGTTGGCCAGAGAAAACTTCCTGAGGAAAGGTCTCGAAAAATTTAAAACCGGCCATGTCTTAAACGTATGGTTAATTAAAACGGGAAAACCAAATTGGATTTTCTAACTCCAAATTTCTTATTAGTGTTGGGTCGGGAAACTAAAAAAAAACCCTTCCGACAAAGAGAAAAGAAGAAGTATACATTGGACAAACTAAGGAAAACAGACTATTTGGATCCCGGATGGTGAAATGACACCAAAGTCCGCACCTGGCCAGAGCCAGGTAGATATACAAGAATCTCTACACTGGAAGAAATTTTTAAATTTAAATTTAATTAGATTTATTCATTTAATTTTTAAATTACTTTTGATTTAAAATAATTATGAGAAGTTAAGGTAAATTTTAAGTTCTATTGCCCCCAAAAGCCTATAGTATAGTCATTAGACCACGCTAAAAAGGCATTTCAACAATGGAAAAAGTAATCATGTGAGTAAAAGCCTAAAAAATACATATGTATTTAGCTTTAAGTGGACATTATCTTCTTACAAATATTTCGAGAATTAATCAAAATATGAAAATCATTATTTATAGCTTGTTAATAAATACCATAAATAGATAATTATTTTGATACACTGAAAAAAACCACAATGGAAAACTCAAAACCCTATTCACTTTAATTTCCTCAATTTAAATTCATAAGATTTAAGAATTGTGCATAAACTGAAAAAAATTAATGGAATAATTCAAAATTCAATTCAAGTCATATGAATGATGTTTAATAATCTTGCATACACTGAAAAAATTTTTAAAATGTTGTAAATATCTACCATAAACAAAATACAATAACAACATGGCTATAGTAAACAAATTGAATATGCAATCGACATTTTTTGTATAAATATTTAATAATTAAATGTAAATTAATAACATATTTTATTATATACTTTAACTTTAAACACTTAGTACTTAAGTTTTTGTTTTCTGCAAATATCTCGCACACCTCTTGCATACCCACGTGCCATTTATGACACTAAAAAAAAAAACAATTAAAATAAAACCCTTTCTGTATTAAAAACTTTTCAATAAGGATTTATTTTAATAGATTTATAAATTATACTGTAAGCATAGGTGGAAGAATTTATATATATCTTATCAACAATTTATTATAGTTAGTCAAAACTCATTAGTCTATTAAGATTCTTTTATTTGGTTTTGACTTCTTTTAAATGTTGAATGTTATAAAAATGAAAGATATTATTAAGAATGATGGGTTAAAGTGTTAAGAATTGGAATCATGATGAGTCAAATATCACCTAAGACCTTGCTAACCGTTTATAGCTAGCAGTCCGATTATTTTATTTTTATTTTGTCAATGTGTTTGCTGATAAATATTGTTTGAGTTGAGCTCCTGTATTCCTGGATTCAGTAGGAATCCTAAAAAAAATTAAATGTTATGTGAATGTAGTACGGAAATGGCAAACACCCACCCCAAACGCCCAAGAGCTACAGGCACAAGAGAGTTCGGCCCGTCATTCTTCCGAACCCGAAGAGAGAGAGAGAGAAGCTATCAAGCCCGATATTCCACTATGCCAGAAAAACTCCTTCTTCTTCCGTCACACCTCGAACGCACGTTACAATCAACGTAGAGAAAATGCAAACCAAAACAAAAAAAACTCTTCCACTGATGAAGCCCATAATAACTTACATTCCTCTTCCCCTTCTTCCATTTCCCAATTCCCAATCCTTATCCTTATCAGGTAAACCACTCTGCATTACTTACTGAAAAGAAATATAACCAATCTCCGGCAACACTTGAACATTAACAATAAACTTCTGCTGAACATGAAGCAAATAACCTTACATGTTCTACTCAAAATAAATCAACATCACACACAAATAGTTTAAATACCCAAAACCGACGAAGATATGATCGATTCATAATTCATAGTAATTCAAAAAGACAATATCCGCTCTCTCTTATGTACATTACTATAGTACAATGGAACATGAATTTCTATGAATTATGAATCGATCATAGCTGTTTTTATAACAATTACCACTAACTACAATGACACTAACCCGGTTAGTTAGTTGCCTTCAGGAAATTTAAGTGCTAGCCATGCTAGTACACGCTGTTAAGGTATTGAAATCCAAACACAATCCAACGTCTGTATTTTTTACATAAATCTCCATTTCAATCAGTAGCAGCAATCGAAATTTTTAAAATAGTAAGTCTTACTAGCAAACCAATCCAATATGTTGGAGATTTTAATGCTTGAAGTCCAATGTGGAGGTCACCCTTAGCTAACTTCAGAGGGCACAAATAAACAAATCAATCTTAACTATCCTCAACCATGGTTCCACTACCCATTATTCCACCCAAAACTCCTTTGCGGCCATTGATTGAGATACTTTAGCCTTCGCATCGCTATTCCGTTTTCTGTTTCCGTACAGACATTAATTTTCGAAACATTTCCCAAATCATACCACCTTCTCCAAAATGTAAAGTAGATAAAGCCAATTGGGACCTGCACTGCGCCAAAAACAAAGTTATCAAAAACAAGAAAGAAAGCTAAATGACCCGATCGTTCTTATGGCAGCTATATGAAATAGTCTTCCGATATTCATCAGACTTCCTACTACATTTTTAAATATTTAAAATTTTTCCTTTTTTTAGAGTAGAGAAAGATATCTTGTTATAGCCTTGCAGAGTATTATAATTTTGGTCAGAAGTTTGCAAAGCAAACCTTTTCTACGCAAACTAGTCTCTCAGTTTTGAAGCTATCTGAATGAAACTTTGCAGATAGTCTTCTATATACTCTCACTCGTACATAAGTCAGAACGGGCCAGATCAGACGACTATATCATATAGCTGCCTTACTAACAATCCGTAAATTTGTTGAAAAAACATTAGTACTTCACTGTTTTTTAACATATCTTGAAAAACTCTCGGTTATAAGCTTTACATTTTATTTTAGAATTTCGGATTTAATTTTATAAAAATTGGACTCCTATATCCTGTAGCTGCCATAGTACGGGTCAGAAATGCCTATCCGAAAATTTGTAGAGAAAAATATTATTACTTCACTGTTTTTTAACATATCTTGATCAACTCTCGGCTATGAGCTTTATACATTGTTTCACATTTTTGTACGTAGTTTTATAAAAATCGAACTATTATATCATATAGCTGCCATAGGAACGGTCGGTAAATGTGGAGAAACTTTTCATTTTACTTTACATGCATAAAATATAAAAAAATATAACCCTTTAAAAATAAAATGAAGATGAAAGTATGTAATATTAAGTTAGATTGGGATAGATTATAATTGATACAATTGGAATCTGCAAGGGTATACAAACTTCGGCGAGCATAAGTTGGCTTTCTTTCTTGTTTCTAAACTGTTTTTATAAAATTAAATCCGAATTTCTAAAATATTACTTAATGCTCATATCTCAGAGTAGATGAAGATATCTTAAAAACGTCGAAGTTATATTTTTCTTATTATTTTACGAAAGGTTTCTATGTCAGCTCTATGCTAAAGTCGTTCGGTTTACATAAAAATAAATCGTAAATTCTGGAATCTTAAAATATTTGTATAGTACATAAATTATGTTAAAAAACGGCGTAGTTATAAGTTTTTATCTGAAACATTACAAAATTCTCATATCTGATGAATATATCTAGATAACATGATTTAAATCACGGTTTTATTAACCTTTCATTAGGACAATTCAATCATATAAGGAACTGTGGTGATAAAGTCTTAGATCTTTCTTTTACGTTGGAGTTTGCCAAATCCTACGTCTTTAGAATTAGTCATCTATCCAGTCCTGAAGACGCTTATCACCCCACACATGATATAATTCTAGAACCTTCCACTTGACTAGCTGAGCCAGCAACTTTTCGCTGCTTTCGCAAAGCTAATTTCACTGACATGAACGCCTTCTTCTCTTTCGTCGATTGGACTTTTTTGGACTCTACAGACAGGTCCCTTGAACATTGTTGAGCGTTTCTATGACACTTTACACTCTGGTTTTAATATGAGCATACATATGTATTTATGTAGTGCATGTATTGTTTCCTTCACATGACATAAGCCTCCCTGCATAAGCCTCCCTGCATTTCTCGTCAACTTTTCTATTTGAAAATGTAATGTCAAGACTTTTTAAATAATTCAGTTGAATCGAGCTGCAAGTCGATCGTACTAGATATTTAAAAGCTCGCTTTGATTTCTTGACTCACAATCTTGTATGCTTCAATAATTACCATAATCGGAGTAGAAACAAATTTCAGGCTAATCCTAACCAATTTTATGCGTTTCTTAATTCTAAACGAAAAACTCAAATATTTCTATTCTGTCTTTACATATCTCAATACTGGTCCGTTTCTAACGAGACCGTTATCGCAAACTTATTCGCAAGATTTTTCAATATACATATTCATCTATTAATTTTAAGACAAACTCATCGTATCCTTATTCTGTTCCGTACTCCAATAGTATTTTTATGCCCACTATCAGTAAAGATGATGTTTTTTAGAATCTCAAAACACTCAAGTCTTCCTCCTCTTCAGATTCAGATCTGGTACCTAGTTTTGATTTGAGAAACTGGCTAGTGCGCTATGCAGAAAGAATCTTTCATAATTTCCCTTCATAAAAAAGGAAGTAAGTCGAACATTGAAATTGGGATTGCTAAACCTAGTGTTCACCTTAACACCAATGTGACGCAGATCTACTTTCAAAAATTTTCTCGTCTTTTGTGCTGTCATCGGAAACGCGTTTAAGAACAGACTTACAGATTTCTGCAAGGCTTTTGATTCGGTAAACCATCAGCTACTGTTAAAATAACTTATACATCTAGGTTTCCCTATTCGGCTAATTAATTGGATTGCAACATATTTATCGAACCGTACTCAGAGAGTTGCTTTCAAGGCTTTTTTCTCAAGCTGTGTCAACGTAACCTTAGGTGTTCCTCAAGGGAGCCAGGTTGGGCTACATCTGTTTGGCATATTAATAAACGACTTGGCTAAAGTGGTTTTACACTCCCACGTGATGATGTACGCAGATGTTGTTAAACTATGCGTATCTCTGACTTATTCTGATTCTCATACGCTGTTACAATTTAATTTGAACATGTAGTCCTGGTGCATAAAGATCTTATGAAATGGATACAGAAACAATTCTTTTTTTTTTGCTCCACGGGTAATAAACTGGGATCCACATCGTCTGTCCGTCTGTCTTCTTTTTACGCAAACTAGTTTCTCAGGTTTAAAGCTATCTGAATGAAACTTTGCATTCAGGATCGGTCAACTATATCATATAGCTGCCGTAGGAATGGTAAATTTGTCAGTTTTCAACATAACTTCTTCTTCTTTTATATACTGGTTCTTTATATTTTTTCAGAATTTTGTTGTAAATTTCATAAAAATCGGACGACTATATTATATAGCTGCCATACAAACGATCGGTAAATGTGAAGGTAAATTACATTTTAATTTACATTTAAAAATGTAAAACTGTAAAAATAAAATTGAGCTGAAAGTAATTCATTTTAAAATAGATTAGATTATAAATAATGCAATTGAAATCTGCAAGGGTATACAAACTTCGGCGTGCCGAAGTTAGCTTCCTTTCTTGTTTTCTATTTTTTACATGTAAAGTAAAATGTAATTTTCCTCCACATTTACCTATCGTTTGTATGGCACCTATTTGATATAGTCGTCCGATATTTATGAAATTAAAAACAAAATTCTGAAAAAAAATAAAATGCTTGTCTCTCAAAGTAGATGAAATTGTGTTAAAAACTGACACAGTTATAATTTTTTTCTAAAAATTCCCGACCGTTCCTATGGCAGCTAAATGATATAGTAGTCAGATTTTTATACCCTTGCCGGGTATTATAATTTCAGTCAGAAGTTTTGAACGCAGTGAAGGAATCATCTCCGACCCTATAAAGTATATATATTCTTGATCAGCATCAACAGCCGAGTCGGTCTAGCCATGTCCGTCTGTCCGTATGTCTGTCTGTCTGTCCGTTTCTACGCAAACTAGTCCCTCATTTTTTAAGCTATCTGAATAAAGCTTTGCAGATAATCTCCTATATACTCTCACTCGTATATATGTCGGAACGATGGTACTTTATATTTTTTCAGAATTTTGTTGTAAATTTCATAAAAATCGGTCAACTACATCATATAGCTGCCATACAAACGATCCGTAAATTTCTTGAAAAAAAATTATAACTTCACTGTTTTTCAACATATCTTGATCAACTCTCGGTTATAAGCTTTTTATATTGTTTCTGATTTTTAGATTTAATTTTATAAAAATCAGACTACTATATCATATAGCTGCCATAGAAACGGTTGGAAAAGTTTTAGAAAAAAATTAAAGCTGTCAATTTTTTACATAATTTCTTCTACTTTGAGATACAAGTATTTAATATTTTTTTTTTGAATTTTGTTGTAAATTTCATAAGAATCGGACGACTATATTGTATAGCTGCCATACAAACGATCGGTAAATGTAGAGAAAAATTACATTTTACTTTGCATGTAAAAATATATAAAATGTAAAAAAATGTAAAACTGTAAAAATTGTATGAATATGAAAGTAATTCATATTATATTATATTGGGATAGATTATAATTGATACAATTGGAATCTGCAAGGGTATATAAGCTTTGGCGTGCCGAAGTTAGCTTCTTTCTTGTTAAAAAATTTAATTCAAAATTCTGAAATAATATATATAGCTTATAACCGAGAGTTAATCAAGATATGTTAAAAAACAGTGAAGTTATACTTCCGTATGTTATAGCAAATAGTATAGAACTATTTAGAGAGGGCATCTACTATGCTTTGCCTGCCCTACGCTTGTAGGCAAGGTGAAAAAGGGAGACAGGTATTTGTTCTATTTTTAGCTTTCATTTATTGTGTACACAATGCATAGGTGTAAGTGGGGCTCGTGTGTATGTGTGTACGACCCGTCAACAAATTTTGAACGAAATCTTATTTTTGACTTTGCTAAAGCGAGAGACACACAACTTTAAAAGTAAAAAAGTTTTTTCCTCTGTGGATTTTAACTCGATCTATGGTCGTGCTGGTTAAAGCGTTGGCTAGCAATGTCAATGGGGGATCGATCCCTCGCAAATGCGGTTTTAAGTTGTGTGTGTTTTTTTTTTAACTTTTGTTTTTTTTTATTTTAAATTATATAAGTCTTAAAATTTAAAAACTTTTATTAAACAAAAAACATTTCCTTGCTATATTGTATTATAGTTTTGAATCGTTACTAACTAATTTAAAATATATGTAAAGTATATAGCGCTTTTTCAGTATCTTTTTTTTAACGTTTATTCAACTTTTCTAAATTTATAAATATAAAAAAACTAAAAAATATATAAAAAATATAAAGAAAGCAAATAAAAAACTGAGGGTCTAGTTTGCGTATAATCGAACAGACGGACTGGCAGGCGGACAGAAGGACGGACAGTCGGACATGGCTAGATCGACTCGGCTGTTGATGCTAAATGCATACTTTATAATATATGTACATTTTATAGGATCGGAGTCGGCTCCTTACCTGCGTTGAAAACTTCTGACTAAAATTGAAATAACTTCCAAGAATAAAAATAAAAAAATAATAATAATAAAAAAGCAAAAAAAATGGATACCTAAAGTGTAACTGGTATTAGATCCCTTACACTTTAGCTTGGTAGTCCGAGAGAGGGAGCAGGCGAGAGGGCCCCGGGTGACTAGATTCAAAATAAAATCGAGCAATGCGGGTTCCACAGTCAAAATGCGGGTTCTACTGCTGGAACCTGCCATACGACACATTTTTTTGTATGACATGTCCTTTATATGTAGTTCTATACTCTTTGGTTATAGTCATCCGATCCGGCTCGTTCCAACTCAAATAGTAGTGTGAGTATATGAAGACTATCTGTAAAGTTTCATTCAGGCAGCTTCAAAACAGAAACAGAAAAGACAGACCCTAGTTTGGATAGAAACGGACCGACGGATCGATCAACTCGGCTGTTGGTGTTGATCAAGAATGTATATATTTTCGTTATAGGGTCGGAGATGCTCCCATCACTGCGTTCCAAATTCAGACTAAAATTATAATTCCCTGCAGGGGTATAATAAATAAATAAAAACTGGACAAACATACCTCACACATAAGCACATTTTAACAGCGAATGACTGGTGAACTGCCCTAACACTGAGGGAATAAAAAAAATACGTACAATATGATAAATATGTACATGTATGTATATGCTCCGGCTCTTGGCATTTTTTAAAATTTTCGTTTTGTTATCGAAATGATTAATTATTTTTTTTCTTTAAAGGGCTTGTTGTTTGTTTGAATAGTTGGCATAGTGCTAAAAAGTGTTTAAGCTGCTAAATTATTTGTTTTAGGTGCCACATAAGGGCGGCATCTGATTATTTAATTCATTTATTTACATGAAGAGGCTGCCAGCTTGCGTGCATTTTCATTTCCAGTGGTCTCAATTAAATTTGAATAAATTAAATAAAACATTATTGAACCTTCATTTTACAATATATTTGCAAAGGTTTGCAAATCAAAATCGGTAAATTATTACGATTTAGAAAACCGGAGCAGACCTGACTGTGTATTTTTATTTTTTTTTTCTATTTTAATTAAGTCAGAATTTTACATGTTATATTCATGATCAGCACCAACAGCCAAGCTGATCTAACCATGTTCGTCTGTCCGTCTGTCTTTTGTTACGCAAACTAGTTCCTCAGGTTTAAAGCTATCTGAACGAAACGTTGCATTCAGGATCGGTCAACTATGTATATCATATAGCTGCCATAGGAACGATCCCAAAATTTGTAGAAAAAATTATAACTTTACCATTTTTCAACTTATTTTTATTTACTCTGGGACATAAAATTAAATCCAATATCCTGAATTAATATATAAAATTAAATTAATATATAATAATTAGGATTTTCGATTTTATTTCAAGAAAATCGGGAGATTATATCATATAGCTCCCGTAGGAACAAATATAAAAACTGTAAAAAAAAATAATATGAATGTGATACATAATATTTCATATTATGTTAGATACGGATAGGTAATGAATGATCCAATGGGAATCTGCAAGGGTATACAAACTTCGTGATGCCGAAGCTAGCTTTTTTTATGTTTTATTTAAAATAAATATTTTAGTAAATCACGTTTTAAAGTTATAATTTTTTTCTCAAAATATTTCCCGATTATTCCAATGGCAACTATATGCTATAGTCGTCCGATTCCCCTTATGTAACTAAGAGTCTTTTTACTTTTGTAGTTCGGCCCCATTTTGCGTTTGCGGATTCTACTGCTGGAACACGCCATACGACACATTTTTTTTGATTATATGTTCCTTCTATATAGTACTGTTTTATTTGGTACTACTATGTTATTTATTTAAGCGAAGAACAATTTATTTTCGAAATATGACACTTTAAATCAAGCTTGATTTGATCTAAAATCCAATTTTCATAATATGCCAATGTTTTTAGTTAGGTTTAATATATTATTGAAATTTTAAAACCGCCTTTTAAAAGTCAGATTTCATCATTAATGTTTCCAGTTCACAGAATCCTAATGAGATTTAAAATATTAGTTACGGTAGCCTGAACATCAGCATCAATGATTCTTAACGCTCACCCTAAGTTTTTTTTCAGATTTTATTTGCTGTATTATTTTCAGAAGCTACATTTATATCAACCTTTTATGAAATTATATCATGCGGATTTGATTTCCGTAGGCTTCAAGTTTATTGCTATTTGGCTCTTTACTGACATTATGCGTGTATTAAAAATTCCTCTTAACAAAACATATCAATTATAAGTACATTATAATTTTGAGTCGTGTAGTAAACGCTCCATTAAGTGACTTAAGTAGTGTGCGCATGAAACTGGTCATATAAGTATAAATTTTAAAATCCAAGTGAGTTGCTGGCAGTCTGCGAAATACTGGTCCGACGTCTTGTCAAACGGTCTTAAAACCATGTACGGGTCAAGCTTATATAATTCTATCACTTATATTCAAAATGTCCCTTACAGAAAAATGCTTCGAACAGGCGCTATAGTCTTGATGATCTTCACCTGCGGCACACTGTCTGCGGACATCCTGATGGCAACACAAGGTAACTATATCTTATGATATCCACAGTCTTCAGATCATTTTTAATTGTTGAAAAAAAATCAAACTGTATACATTGTTTTTATTATAGGCGGTACAAAGTCTCATAAAATACCATTCTGGGAGCTTTCTAAGGGACTTATAGCCAGGTATGTTAATTTGCATGATTTATTCTATAACTGTCATTAATATTTATGATTAATTTAGTGAGTTTATAAGAACTTTATTTAAATAAAAACATGAGAGGAAGATAACTTCGGCTCGTCGAAGATTGTATACCCTTGCAGATTGCAATTCGATCAACTATAATCCGTATATCCGTATCTAATATATATAAATTTCTTTCATATTCATATTATTTTTACAGTTTTACATATTTTACATGTAAGGTAAAATGTAATTTCATCCATATTTACTGATCGTTCCAATTGCAGCTATATGATATATATAAAAAAACGGCTTGTATCTCAAAGTAAAAGAAAGTATGTTTTAACTGACAGTTATAACTTTTTTCTAAAAATTTCCCGAACGATTTTTATATAATTAAATCCAAAATTCTGAAACAATTTAAAAATCATTATAGAGTAGATGAAGATATGTTTAAAAATGGTAAAGCTATAATTTATTTTTTTTTTTTTTAATTTTCGGGTCGTTTCTATGGCAGCTATATGATATAGTTGACCGATCCGGCTCATTCCGACTTTGAGTAGTGAGAATATATCGAAGACTATCTGCAAAGTTTCATTCAGATATCTTTAAGACTGAGAGGTTAGTGTGTGTAGAAACGGACAGACGGACAGTCGGACAATCGGACAGGGCAAGATCGACTTGGTTGTTTTTGCTGATCAAGAATATATATATCTTACAGGGACGAAGATGCCTCCTTGACGTTGTAAATCATATAACACATGCTATATAATATTACACATGTCTGTTTTCTATTTTCCTTAGTACTTAGCCAAAACAGGCCTATATTATATAGCAAAGATGGAAACGATTAGAGCATCAGTTCAAGTATAACAAAAATGATCATTTTGCCATTTTTGAACTTATTTGTTCTTTATGAACATTTTTTAATATTTCTGTGAAATATTATATAAAGTGGTTTAAAGCCTATTTCGTGTAATAATTAAAAACAAAGGCTATCTCACACCAAAACTTATATAACTCCCCACTACTGTACAGTTTTTTGAAATAGTTATATAGAAAAATTATTTTTTGGTTTGTATTGAAATTTTCAGTCATTATTTCAGTAAAGCACTTTTAAGTTATGCCGAAAGTCTATTTGACTTAAATATATAGTAACATTTTAATTTTTTGACTTTTTTAGAGTTTGTTATCAATTTTGGTTGTTACACAAGAGCCACTCCCTCATAATGCCTGTGGCGTACATATTATTTTTGCCTGATAGTACCAAACAACCAACCCTAGTCCCTCAGATTTAAACCAATCTAAAAGAATCTTATTAATATATACCCTTTTTATACCTTTGCAGGGTAATTTAAGTCAGAAGTTTGCAACGCAGTGAAGGAATTACTTCGACCCTATATAGTATATATATTCTTGATCAGCATCAACAGCCGAGTCGATCTAGCCATGTCTGTCTGTCCGTCTGTCCGTTTCTACGCAAACTAATCTCTCAGTTTTGAAGCTATCTGAATGAAACTTTGAAGATAGTCTTCTATATACTCTCACTCGTACATTATTCGGAACGGGCCAGATCGGACGACTATATCATATAGCTGCCATACAAACGATCGGTAAATTTGGAGGTAGATTAAATTTTACTTAACACGTAAAAATTCAAAAAATTTAAAAAAAATGTGAAACTGTAAAAATAAAATGAATATGAAAGCAATTTATTTTAAATTAGATAGTGTTAGATAATTAATGCAATTTTAATCTGCAAGGGTATACAAACTTCGGGGTGCCGAAGTTAGGTTCTTTTTTGATTTATTTTATTTAGAATTTTGGTTTTAATTTTATGCAAATCTGATGCATAAATCATATAGCTGACATACAAACGACCAGAAAATTAAAAGGAAAATGTAAAACTGTAAATGTAAACCAGTAACTGTAAACACAATATCAATTGGTAGTCTTTTAACACATATATCTATAATTTATATTATGTAGCCCGACGAAATAAAAAAATCTCAGAGCCGGAGACCGGAATATACTTTTCCGAAGGGTTTCGGTGCGCTGAACTCGAATCTGTTCTCTACCTACTAGAGGTGGAGGAACAGCGGTAACATCGTTGTTCGCTGGAGCCACATCGATGTTTGCCTGAAATTTTGTTTAGCTGGCCAACTGGTCTTCCTCCGTAATGGACAAAACTTTAATCCTTACAGGCGTGTTGAAAAAAAAACATCGAACAATTTTTTTTCCCCTAAATCATAAATATTACTTATTACTTATTCTTTTCGATATTCATTGCCATAAGGAAGTTATAGCGCTGATGGAATGCACTTTAGCGCAGCTTACCTACCTCTTTTAATATACTACAAAAAGTAACTGTCATTTTAAGCCATAACCTTACTCAGGGCCGCAGAGAGAAAATCCGGCCCGGGGGTAACCATGTTCGGGCCCCTACCTTCGCTTCAAATAAATCAGCTATTTAATGTATGTATTTTAATGTACGGATAGTTTATATTTTTATTATTTTAAATATATTAAAGAATTGATTCTATGTAAACAGTCAAAATCGTCATTAAAATGAAGGTTTCTCGGAAAATCCGGGCCCTTCTAAAAACTGCGGGCCCGGGTTGGCCTTGCCCTTACCACTAACCAAATTTGGATTGTTTTTTAAATGGTGTGCTAAACACACATCGGGTACGCGAAGGCAAGGGTATGCTTTTAATATTAGTTTTTATAATTAACTATAATTGCTTAATACTTGCGAATATATGTAATGTGTAAATTGTATATGTATATGCGTAAATTAACATCATATATTTAAAGACTCAAGCAATAGGTAAATATTTCTTGAAATAGTTTTAATAGAACATTTAAAAAATATGGCAGAATATCATAATTTGTAGTTTTAACAAAGGACCCGAAAGTGCTCATGTAGGACGAAGTTGGATCTACAGATTGGAAGTGAATTGGACGAAAAAACGGGAACATCTGATAAAACGGTGAAATTAATATAGCTAAGGAGAAGTCAGAAGTTCACCAAACTAGAAATCAGTGTGTGTAGAAAAATGACTCCACCGCATATTTGCCGGTGATTCAGCGATTGTAAGTTAATTCATTTTTTTTATGTTTATTATATTGAGGACTCCATATACAAGAACAGTATAATAAACGGATCGTTAAATTTCTTTGATCAGCGTTTTATACAGGCTAAAACCCCCCTAGCTTCACCTAAAGTAACTGAAATATGACTTTTTAAGCATAACTTGCTATCAAAAAAGACACCAAGATCATTTAATTGTACAATCATTTCGGGTGTATAATTTCCAATATGATAGGCAATTAAGTGAGCTGAGGTCCGATAAAAAGACATAGATTTACATTTAGCTAGGTTTAAAAACAAAGAGTTGTTTGTACACCAAAGCTGTAGTTCATTAAGGTCAGATAGAATGTGGAGGTAAGATAGGCAAACTTTTACTTCGTCAGCATACATTAAAGTAGAAACAAATGTCATGATCATTTATAAATAGAACAAAAAGTAGTGCGCCGAGATGGCTGCTTTCGGGAACACCAGAGTACACATTTATTACAGACGATAATTGATTATTAAATAGAACACGCTAAGTTCTATTAGATAGGTAAACCGAAATACAGTGACATCAGATCTATATCCTTTTTTGTGCAAAGGGATGATAAAATATACGTTCCAAAGACTGATTAAAAAGAAATGTAATAGGCCACTACAAAGTGTCTGCACAATTTCGAAAAGCACAACAAGGGATTTTGTCCGGGCCCGCTGAAATAGATACTTCGAGAGATAGAGACCATTAAAAACATCAATATCTAGATTTTCAAATATTTTTTGTAAAGCTTTGATTTTTTATTTTTAAAAAAGGAAAATGCCTATTATGTCAGGGAAGTTTTGGCCGAGACTGTGACAGATACTTCGGGACAAACAGTAATATAGATGAGTACAGGGACTTATAGCAGAGAGATGAAGAAAATAGAGAGTATGTCTAGAAGAAATGTAAAACAAGTTAACTAACTATTGGTATTATTGATAGAAAAACTTGACCGCAATTCAATTCAACTGTATGACGATTGCCTATTGCAGAGAGTTGTGATCTGCAATTAACACCACCCAGAGCTAACCGTTCCACTCTGTTAGTAAAGAAATTATTAACAAAAATTTGTGGTTGGAGACCGAAGAATTAAGCCATGCAACTAAAACATGTGAAAGTAAACGATAACTGAAAGACTGTTAATCTATACCTTATTCAGTTTTCCCAGTAAACTACGCACGTTTTGATGTAGAATATTTTCTTAGTTTTTTAAAGAAGTAGAATTAGAACTACGAGGCCTTTCCTTTTGGACATACTCATGCACAGAGATGTAATTGGCCAAATTTCAGGATCAAGTGCTATAGAGAATAAAGAGGCTGAAAAAAAATTTTAAATGAGGGAAAATTGCGCTTTTGCTTGAAATTAAATTTAACAAGAAAGAAAGCTAACTTCGGCACGCCGAGGTTTGTATACCCTTGCAGATTCCAATTTTATCAATAAAAATCAATCTCTATCTGATATAAAATTAATAATTTTCATATTCATAAAATTTTTACAGTTTCACATTTTTTTGATATACATAAACTAAAATGTAATTTTTCTCCACATTTACCGATCGTTTGTATAATTTTTTTCTAAAAAATTTACCGACCGTTCCTATTGCAGCTCAATGAAATAGTGGTCATATTTTAAAAAAATTAAATAAAAAAATCTGAAACAATATATAATGCTTATAACCTGGAGTTGATCAAGATATGTTAAAAATCAGTGAAGCTATAATTTTTTTCTAAAAATTTTAGGATCGTTTGTATGTTAGCTATATGATATAGTTGACCGATCCAGCCCGTTCCGACATATATACGAGTGACAGTATATAGAAGACTATCTACAAGTTTCATTAAAATAGCTTCAAAACTGAGGGACTAGTTTGCGTAGAAACGGACAGACGGACAGAAAGACATGGCTAGATCGACCCGGCTGTTGATGCTGATCAAGAATATATACGCTTTATAGGGTCGGAAATGTCTCCTTCACTGCGTTGCAAACTTCTGTCTGAAATTATAATACCCTGCAAGGGTTTAAATATGGAGTTAGAATTATTAGGAGCTTATAGCTTTTCTCTAAGATAGAATCGGACATCTTCAGCTGTGGCTTCAGGTTAGGTTAGGTTAATTAGGAAGGTCCTCACGGGGCAAGGCATAGGCCAATATGGCCCTTAGTTGTCCGAATATTTCTGAATGGACCTAAATAATATGTTCGAACGCAAGTAGCTCACCTGGTTTTCTCTTGGAGGCATCTTCTAGCGATGCCAGAACCAGATCGCCCAGGTATCTCATCTTGCAATCGTTTGATCTGGACATTTATAAATGAGATGCTCCAAGAGACCGATTGCTTCGGTTTCGTCACATTTCCGGCAATTAATATTGTCGGTAATGTGTAGCGCTTGTGGCAAGCAGAAATGCGGTGGCGCCATCTACATGTGAGACCTCGCACGGAAGTAAGGAATATAAGTAGAAAGTTGGGGAATAGCATTAAAGAGAAAGAGGCATCTGACAGTTTAAAGAAGTGGCTTAGGGTTATCCGGAGAGAGTGAATTAGCTTGCCAACTAGATCGAGGAGGCACCATCTTTCTTTACCAATTTGGCAGTCCAAGAAAGCGGTCCAGCAGGCCTGAGCAGAGGCATCACCAGTTGACGGCAAAAGACGAGAAAAAGGGAAAAGAAAAGCAAGAGTCTGTGAAGAAAAAAAAGAAAATCTGTCTCAAGCAGCGCTGAATCCACTACAGGATAAGCGGTCACTACAGGGTAAGCGGGGAAAAGAAACTTCTAATGTCTGGCGGTGGTGCAACAGAATTTTATTTATCAGGTTTGTCGCTTTAATATCCAGTTCAGAAAATTCCTATACGAGTGGATCCCAATTTTCGGCGGAAAGAGGAATCCAATTGGCAAAGTGCGAGGCGGTGACCGGCAAGGTTCCCGCAGCTACGGAAATTTCTTCTCCATTTTTCGTCCCGTTTTCCGTTAAAATTTGTGATTTTTCTTTCGCATTTTCCATATAACATTAGTTTTTATTTTGTGGGCAGCAGATAGGCAAAGTAGTTAGAACAAGAAAAATAACTCTCAGCAAATTGCGGCGAAAGCTCTCTCTGCCCGTTCGTCGAAATCGCCATCAAATAGTTGTCGCCGGAGCGGTGATCGAGTCCCAACGTTCCAACGCAGCGAAAAGGGAATAAGGAAAAGGGAAAGAGGAACAGTCTCCGTTTTGCATCAAAAGTTGTCCGGCGCGAGCAGCGTAGTTGGCGCTGCGCGGGAGTTTTTCGGATGCATCGAAAGAAGAAAATGAAGAAAAGCGCTAAGGATCGGCGCGGTAAAGGACGAGCACGGTCGGAAAAACCGCCAGCGCGGGAAATCTCGACGTTAGTTGTTTTTAGTGTTTAAATTTGCTATAGATTCCCTGTGAATGTAACGGGCCAAAGAAAAGAAAAGGTAAGGTCCGAAAGTAAGAAGGAAAAAAGGCAAAGAGGAGCCAAAAGAAGTGCGAAAAGTGAGTGAAAAGGGGCAAGAATGAAGTGAGAGCGGCCATGTTGGCCGAGTAATTTTTTTTTTTGCTTTGTCTTTTTGTTTTGCATTCGGTGGCATATACATATCGCACAGTGGGCCAAGAGTAAGGATTTTGTGAGGAGAATATTTTTGTAAAACTCCCAACAGGTGCCGAACTTCACGGAAGCGCTTTCGTCGAGGGAACCCGGATTTCCATGAGAGTGAAAATTGTTTGTATTATGTTGTAGGGTAAATTGAGAGCCCAAGATTTGCTAGGTATTGTCCCACTGTCCGTCACGGTCGAAATCGTATGAAAGTTTGAGAAGCATTGAAGAAGGCAAGTTGGGGGGAATGTAATATTTCAAGTTCAAGGGCAGGTGGTAAAACCGTGGACTTGGAACGGAGAGTTGCTCGGCAGAAACAGTCTGATGACCACTGAGCAGATAAAAGACAATTGAAATTTCAAGTTCAAGGCCAGCAATGAAATCGAAAGTGTTATTCGCTCCCTCTCTCTTGTGCTTGTGTTGTTTTAACCCTTATGCGGCGATAGCAAAAGAAATTTGCAATATAAATTTTTAATTTATCTATTCTCTTTAAAGTGAACGGTCGTGTTTTTTTCTTGCGCTCTCGTTTTGTGATAAATTTGTGATAAAAACCATCGGGGTTTTATTTAATTGTCTATCTTTTACCTAATAAAGCTCCCGTTCACTTCGTGTGTGCATGCAGCTTCTGTTTTGTGTATTAATCTATTTTTAATTTCCAATTTAGTTTGTGGTGCTGGTGTTTGTTTTTGCATTTTTTCTGCATTTCCTTTTGTGCCTTCTTCGTTCAGCCGTTGTTTGCGCCGTCGCGACAGCTAAACGATTTTAAGCTTGCTTACTCCTACGCTCTCTTGCTCTCCCGGCATCTTGCTGTGCAGTTGCAGTTCTTATCTTATTTCTCGCCCTTACTCTCTTTACGGAAAAGGTACAGTGGTAAGTCCCTATAATGACTTCTGGAATTGTCTGCTTCGTTAAAGCCTGCAATAAGGTAATTTCCCAAGTTGATGTCTCCATCGGCTGCTGGTTGTGCGAAGTTGAAAAGGAAATTAAGTCCTTTATGCGGCAAACCAGGGGCAGTTTTAAAGAGCTATTATCGAGTTTTCGTAAAGCTCATGATATGCTCTTAGCGCTGGGTAGTCAATTTAATAGCCCTAAGTTATTAAATGAATCTCCGAAGCGCAATAAAACTGCAACTGGGGTGCCGCATGCGGGCGAGGGCACTGCCCTCGACCTCAGGATCATCTTCACGAACCCTGAGATCGAGTACAAAAAAAGATTCGGTATCCGAATGTGCCGCAGGAGTGACCATTCCGCCGTCTATATCTGATTTGTCCTCTGGGGGTTCTGAAATAGCGACCCCTCAGATCCCCGTTAATATATCCCCCCAGGGTATCAGGAATGGACTACCGGCTGGTGCCGGCAATGCAGCTGCTCAGTCTGCCTTGCCGAATGCCCTTATAATAGTTCCACCCACGAAACAGATATTCGTTTCGCGGCTCTCCCCTGATCAGACATCGGATGATGTAATTTCCTTTATTCAAGGCAAAACCGGAGCTGAAAAAATAAAGATTAAGGTGGAAAAATTTTAATTTTTTTATGCTAGAACGTTTCATCTTTTAAAATAAATGTCCCTAACGATCTTTTTGAAACAATTTGCTCGACCAATTTCTGGTCAGAGTATATTGTTGTCAAAGAGTACGAAGCTAAGAAAAAGAAACGTCGGCCTGTGGGAATAACTCTTCCCAGGTCCGATCAGACCACTGTGCCCTCTACCCACACTACCGTCCCAAAAAATTAAATCATTCCCTTATAATTTCCTATCAGAATGCAAAAGGCATACGCAGTAAGCTTCCAAACTTGTATTCTGATAGTTTCTCGTTTGCGTCCCAGGTTATCGTGTTCACAGAAACCTGATTAAAGTCGGAGATACTTAGCTCCGAAGTTTTTCCAGCTGTGTTCACGGTTTATCGGTTAGATCTGCCTGTCAGACGTGGGGGTGGTGTCCTTATAGCGGTTGACTCCACTTTCTCGTCAGAATTACACAGTTCCTCTGTGTAAAGCTATCAATTAACGGTAGTTTTATTTATATTACTTGTTCTTACATTCCTCCCTTGTCGGAACTTCCTATATATTGGAACCATCTTTCCGCTTTTCAGTTGGTTTCTAATAAACTTTCGGATAGGGATCATTTAGTAGTGCTAGGTGATTTTAATATCCCTGGGGCTATTTGGTCCTCAAATAATTCCACAAATACACTCTTAACATCAACGCAACATGACTTTATTGCTGGTTTGTTTGACATTTCGCTGTCCCAAGTCAACCATGTTCGAAATTCTTTAGAGCGCTTGCTGGATCTTTGTTTTGTCTCTGATCCGGCGAGAGTTAGTTTGGCTAGGGTGGCACCCCTCACGCAACCCGAAGATCCTTATCATCCTACTTTCGATGTGACTCTCGATATTGGGACTGATGTACAGAGTATTTCTGACCGACCAGTCACAAAAGTTCTCTCCTTTCGCAAAGCGGACTTTGAATGGCTGAACAATTTAATTTCTGAATTTAATTGGTCCAATCTATACATGTGCACTGACATAGCGGATGCCATGGACATTTTTTACAATGCCATGAATTCATTTTTTACTACATGTGTTCCGTTACTCTATCCATCAATCTCGAATAAGCCTCCTTGGCTTACTAAAGAGTTGAGTCGCCTTAAGAATATAAAATCTAGGCTGTACGCTACTGTGCTACTGCACTTTCTGCCTATTTAACAGCTCGGACAAACGCGCACTATTATAAAAACTATTTGACTCCTGCAGGGCTCAGTTCTCACAGGATCCTAAGCGATTTTCTATTTTTTTTTTTAAACTAAACGTTAGGCCCAGATTCATCCTTCCTCTCTTTCATTTGAAAATACGACCGCAAATAATTATCAGGCAATAGCCGATCTATTTGCGCAGTTTTTTCAAACAACATATTCAAATTTTGCGGATTCAAATCAGACATATTCTTACAGCATGCCCAAGTCGAACTCTATTTTCAGTCCTAGTTTTAACGAAAGCTCTCTTCTTATTGATCTTCATCGCGTAAAGGCTGTTTATTTGCCAGGTCCCAACGGAATACCTGGTTGTGTGCTTAGGTATTGTGCCGAAGCCCTGTGCAAGCCCCTTCTTAAATTGTTTACCTTATCCTTAGAAACTTCCCACTTTTCCCTTATTTGAAAGGAATCATATATAATTCCTCTCCACAAAAAAGGGAAAATCGGAAGCCAATAACTACAGAGGAATCTCTAAGTTGTCGGCCATCCCGAAACTTTTCGAAAATGTCATAGCTCCACATTTGCATCACCTGTCGATCAGTAATTTCTCCATGTCAACATGGATTTATTATGCGAAGATCAACACTTCTCACTTCTTTCATTTATATAGGGCTTCCATAATAATCTTCAGACAGATGTCATTTATACTGATTTCAGTAAAGCATTTGACTCTGTTAACCATTCACTTCTTGTTAGGAAACTCGACTTGGGGGTTTCCGGATGATCTTCTTAGATGGATCTCAAGTTATCTGATTGGCAGGGGTCCCCTATTGTTTACATTATTTATTAACGACCTGCCCAAAGTCTTGATTAACTCTAGAGTACTTATGTACGCTGACGATGTTAAGCTTTGCGTGCAATATAAGGCCGCTGCTTGCCAGTCTGATTTACAAACAGATCTTGATAATTTTCAAACATGGTGCCGGCTAAACTTATTAAACTTAAACGGCTCTAAATGCAAGCTAATGACATTCTCTCGTGTCGTTCCTAAGCTTGCGACTTATACGCTGAACTGCTGCTCACTTGAAAGAATTCGTATAGTTGATGATTTGGGCGTTCGCCTGGACCCCAAACTCGACTTCTTTGAACACATTTCGTGCATGGTGAATAAAGACAGGGGTATGTTTGGATTTATAAAACGGTGGTCGAAAGAATTCAATGACCCCTACGTTACTAAAACATTATATACCTCGTTAGTTCGTCCTATCTTAGAATATGGATCTTGCGTATGGAATCCTCAGTATGGAGTCCATAGTAATCGCATCGAATCTGTTCAAAAGAATCTTTTCGCTCTACGCGGTTTAAACTGGGATGCAGACCGTAGATTACCGTCTTATTCTAGTAGACTCCTTCTAATTAACTTACCTTCCAATCGTAGAACTATGTTAGGCATTACCTTTATTTTTAATCTTATTTGCGGTAACGTGGAAAGTGCTGACTTGTTAGGTCAGCAAAAATTTTCATGTTCCGAGTAGAAACACTTGATCCTTTTTGCCATTAGTCTTGCGCCAATGTAGAACTTCGTTTGAATTGCACGAACTCTTTAGAATCTTATGTGCAAATTATACCGATTTGTACACAATAATATCTAACGTAGATAGCCTTCCTAGAATAAAAACATTAATCCTAACCCACTTAGTACGTATGCAAACAAGCAACCAGGCGGCACGCCAGTATTTATTTTCCTCGTATTCTTTTCTATTTTTTCCATCGCGTCTACTAACATCTAACCCAAACAGGCACGTGCTTGGTGTCGATGGGCCACTTGAGTGTACTGACCATAGTGCATCAACGTCCAGTAATAATAAAAAAACCACCTTTTGGAACAAATTCATACCTCAACGTTAACAGCTGATTTAAGGTTTGAGAAAATTCGGGTTCCTACATTTTCTCAGTAAACAATAATGTGAAGCTCTCCAAGTGCCAAAAATTTCATTATCTTAAATCTTATGTGGGAAAAATTGGAAAATCTTTACAACAAAAGGTCGCTCATAGCTCGATCTTTTTTTCTGGATTTTTTTTCGTTGCCAACCGCGAACAATTTAAATCTCAGTGAATTGAGCTGAAATGTGACAGTCGCGATGTATGGCCTATTCACATTTTGTTTGTTTTTAAAGTCAGGTTCGGAAATAAAACAAGCATGGGCCAATTGTAGTATGTCGGCCAATGAAGACGTCACCATAGATGTTATGTTCCTTGGAATCTTGTCAGGATGCTGTCAGGAATGCAACCCTCAAGACCAGCCAAGAGTAGACGCCGCCAAGTCGCCTTTCATGCAAGTGAACCAAATCAGTCGCCTCGCAAATGCATATATCGTCAGGGACAACATCATAGATATTCATGCAGTGAATTCAGCCTCCACACCTTCGCCAAGGATACCAAATTATGCTTCAATTTCTTGAGTCGATCGTATCAAGTCAGGGATTGTAATTCATCGAACACTTGCCGCCAGTGCAACGCTAACACCACCCGGTTAAAGCAAGATCGGTTCCTGTGGCACCTGCGCACAATCATATTGTTGAGAGGTCCAACAATCAAGCCTTTCTGCCAACTGTTATCGTCAATGTAATTGACACATGGGGCAACGAGACCACATGTAGGTTATTGCTCGATACGTAATCAACAATATCCACGGTATCTGAGTCGTTTGTTTAAAGGATCAGAATTCCTCGCACGCATGCTAGCATTTCGATAGTTGCTTTAGGTGCTTCACCTTACTCTCAAGAACTACAACCGCATTATTGGAAGTCTCTGGTCTAATTATGAAATTCTGATTTATACGATATCAGCTCAGCAGGTTAAATCAAATGCAACTGCTTGGACCAAGATTCGCAGCCTCCCGTTAGCTGACCCAACGTTTGGATCTCTGGGTAAAATCGACGTTATCTTAGGCGTTTATCAGCTGAGGAACTTATATACTGGACATCGCCGAGAGTTTGGTATCGATTATTTGAAAAGAGGACATAAGAATCAGCTTTATCGCCGTTTATTGCCGTTCGAGTTCCCAACGCTGCTGTCGTTCTTAGCAGAGACGCGTACGTTGATGATATTCCTACTGGATGCGACAATATTAAGGAACTCATTGCATATGCTTCTGAGCAGCTCAATTCAAATTCAGAAAGTGGAGCTCAAACTGTTACGCCCTTTTAAGTCTTTGCCAAAGGTGATTTGTAAGTATCCACCAGAAGATTTAGAAAAAGACCGCTCATTTCGATTTGTTAAAGTACTGGGGTTGTGTTGGTTACCAAAACCAGACTATATTTTCTTCAAACTAGAAACGCCTACAATTAATAATGTTCTCACTAAATGCATATTGCTTTCAAAATTAGCCAAGATCTTCGACCCGCTTAGCTTACTTTTGCTCACAATAGTTTTCTGAAGATATTATTTCAAGATAGCTGGCAAAGTTCTGTCGATTAAAGTGAAGTATTGCCGCAGAAGTTATGTACACGATAGCAACATTATGTATCTGAAATGCATTTATTAGAAACTTGTCGAGTTCCTCGCTACATATCTACACCACATCAAGAAATGGAACTGTACGGATTTGCTGATGCCTCATCTCAGGCATATACTGCCGTCATCTATAGCCGTGTTGAAGTCTACAATGGATATGCTGTCAGATTGACTATTGAGAAAACTCACGACGCCCCTATTAAATTTACCTCCATTCCGCGACTAGACTTAAACACGGTCCATTTACTTTCAAAATTGATTTCTCTGGTCAGGCAATCATTAACTGTTCCTATTTGTAGGATCAATTGTTGGTCAGACTCTAAAATACTCTTGCGTTGGCTATCTTCTCCTAGAACCTGCAACAGCTATGTTTGCAACCGCACTACTGAAATTCTCAAGGTTTGCAAACGCAGCTGCTGGCAACATATTCGAAATGCTGATAATCCCGCAGATGTCGCATCGCGAGGAGTACTGCCAAAGGACCTCGTGAATCATCAAATCTGGTGGATTTGACCAGCTTGGCGCTCTCAGTCACCCGTTAAGGCTAAGTTGGTTTTGTCGATAGAAGAAAAAAGTCAAAAGTCAATTTACACATTTCCGACGATGGAAATTCGCTAACCTGTATGATCAACATATACTCCTTATTGTCTCGTTTATTGAGAATAGTCAGCTACTGCTCTAGCTTCATTTATTCGCCTTCGTGACAGGAATCGACTTTCACCATTACTGTTGGCGTGCTACAGCATGCCCGATCTAGGATCTTCACGCATGCTCAGAAGGAGTTCTTCAAAGTGAATATAAGCAATAAACCACCCAACAGTCATTGTTAAAGAACTTAAAGTTGATCCGCTACAAACCGTTTTTAGACGAGCAGAGAGCGTGTTGGTGGTCGCATCAAAAATTCTATAGCTAATTTTGACGTAAAACATACCAGACTCCTTCCTAAGAGCTCTCCAATAGCAGGCCTGCTAGTTCGCTATCAACATGCTGCATTGCTACACCAAAGACTTTTAAGCAGGAAGATAGCTCACGGCCATAAATTCGTTTTTTTCGTTTTTCACGATGGCAACGACAATCGCGCCCTCTGCGCTCTTACAAAGTTATGAGGGGGAAAGCTTAAAATAGAATGCGCTTGCTTGTTTAAATTTTCTGGTTACAAACTGGTAATAAGTTACGATTTAAGCGTTTTTCAAGTGATGAATTGATACCTGCTTCAACGTTATCGTTTATCCCGTGCATGTTGGTCAATCCTTAACTGAATATCTGTCAACGGCCAGTCTTTAACTTGATGTAGTTAGCAGATACATATTTAAATGCTCTATAGAGTCTGGGTTATCAACCTTTGGGATATCCCATTTTTTTTATCGGCGTGTTAGGTAACATTTGGCAACCAATATTTGGCGGTCGTGGATGACCGACATGGGTGCACACAAATCGTTGTTTTTGCGAATTTTCCACACGCCGCACGCTTAATACTCTAATGTTTTCAAGTAATGCCATGTATAAAATATATTCTGTATTATAACATAAGTATACCCAGTTTTTACTATAGAATATAGTTCAAATAATAATTATAATGATCTTGTAATTATCATAAAAATATTAGTTTTTTTTTTTAATCGGAGGCACCAAGTGTTCCAAAATTAACTTAGTCTTATATAAAGAAGGGTAAATTTTGACTCTAACACGAACACATTCATGCAAGTACCAAGCATGAGAATCGTGTGCCCAAAAACAGTCGGTAGCTGTCGTTGTTTGCATATAAGAGCGCGGGTGGCTCTATAGCGCTCTCTTCCTGGCTCTAGAGCGCTCTCTTCTGTCTTCTGAACAAAATTCAATTAAGCCTGAAGCCAGTTTAAAAATCGAGTGCAAAAAAATCGTATGGTCGCGAGCTATCTTCCAGCTTAACCGTCTTTGGCTACAAGCTTGAGTCGAATACATGTATCATAGTCTACGCCAAAGGTATTGGATTCTAGAAGCTCGGAACCTCCTCTGTAAAACTGTTTTCAATTGCAGAACTTGCTTTATGCAGCAAAGACATACGAGTTCTAAAATTATGGATAATTTACCGGAATTTCGAGTTCAATCCGCTCGCTGTTTTTTGCACACTGGACTGGATTATGCTGGACCTGTGCCAATTAAAGCACCGACAGGACGGACAACAAGATTTGGCAAGACTTGGCTTGCGATCGTTGTCTGCCTATCTGGCACAGCGATTCACATTGAATTGGTCAGCGATGTGACGACATTCGCCTTTATAGCCGCTTGCTTGATGTCGACGTATACCTAAATAGGATTTATATTCGGACGATAGAACAACTTTTTATGGAGTTTAACGAGAATAAGCTGAAATTCAACAAATTGCAATTGCTCAAAATCGAAAAGCAGAGATTTTGAATTTCATGGAAAGCCACAAAATTAATCGGCATTTCATCCCGCCCTCTGCACCCTTGTGCACTGGCAGCAGTGTATGTACATTCGAGGAATATTCGACCCTGTTAACTCAGATTGAAGGGCTCCTAAACCCTCGCTCTTTATGTGCACCCAGCGATCCCAAAGCTAACCCGCTAACCCCTTCTCAGTCATAAAAGTTTATCCTGGCCAGGATCAAAGGGTCCGGGTCGACACCGTTAAAACTGCCAGCGGAATCTATAAGCGCCCCATTGCGAATATTGCTGTACTTCCTTTGAACTGAACCGTCGTAGGGGGGGGGGGGGGNGGGGGGGGGGGGGGGGGGGGGGGGGTCGGTATGTTGAGATATATTTTAGATCGTCGCTTATTTGCATTTTAATATTATTATAACGGCTTCTTTATTTGAATGAGCATCATTGTCTTGCTTACAATTTGGGAGAAAAAAAGGAAGAAAAAGAGCTAAAGCGATTGCGCATTTTACTGCATTTTCGGAGTGCGTGTGAGCTTAACGCACACCGAAAATGCAGTAATATTCTAGTTGCTAGTTGACATTACCCGTAACCGCTCGCTTATCGGGAACCGATTATAACCTTTGCAAAACCGCTAAATAACGAAAATAATTTTCAAAACTATACATTTTTAATTATAAAACCTTATACAGTCCACTGCATTCATGAACATTAAAATTCAACTACTTAAAATCGGCTTTAAAAGGTGAAGCGCAAAATGTTGTCGCCTATCTTTCAATGGTTACGGTTGAAAGGCCATTTGGGACCTTCTAACCAAGCGGTATGAAAAAGGAGCGAACAATTTCCAGAACAATAAAATCGCCTGATGTATTTATCAATTTTAAACATTGATTCTGTTAAGCAAATTAAATCATTTACCGACATCATTAATGAAGCGATACACATATTAAAACTGAAGGCTAATCTGTCCGACTAAGTCGATGTGTTATTTGCTGACATGGTGCTTAGGGAATTTAACACGCAGACTCTTTAATTGTATAAGAGTCATATTAAAAAAGCAAAAGACATCCAGAATTTATTATATTTTTTGGAGCAGCGGCTATGTTTGAATTTCTCCATACAGGAAAAAAAATTGTAACAAAGAATTATCATTTTTTTAACAAATTTTTATCTCTTAAATAATAATAATTTTTTCGATTGCCCAAACTGTAATATGATGGGACACACGGTAACTAAATCGCGAAAAGTGCAACTATGCACAAAATATTTAAACGGCGAAGGGTGTTCTTGTGAAGATTTATGTTCGCTTGTAATAAGGCCTATAACACAATGTTACATTTTCAAAAAAGGCAATATATCAACACTTATATGACTTCTAAGCAAGTGTTGCTTCCAACAGCAATACTTAACGCAAAATCGGCTAATGACTATATTGAAAATTTTAGAACACTAATTGATAGTGGTTCCAAAGCTCTATGATATCAGAAAAGTTAGCAAATATTTTAAAACTAAAATAATTAAAGCTAACATTGAAATAAGTGGGATAGCATCTTCAGATACGTGTGTATCAAAACAAAAAATTAAAATAAATTCAAAGAAATCATTTTCAACCAAGGAAATGACCAAAATTGACTGACATATCTAAGTGGCAAAAGTATGCGTTAGCTGATCCGCTCTTTGACAAGTAAGGCCGAGTTGATGTTGTTCTAGGAACTGATTCATAAGCCCATATTATGAAAAACGAACGGATTGAGAATTAAAACAACATACATGCTAGGTCAAAATACATGTTTTGGGTGGATTTGAACTGAATCAATGTCAAAAATTTAATAATTACCACTTCTTGTTTTCCGAAATGAAAATTTCAAAAGAGTTAGGCACAAAATTAAAAAATTTTAATTCTCATTTGTTGTTTCCTCCGGTAGGACATCACCATGGATGTATCAGAAAAATAAATGGGAATGGGAAATTTATAAAATAAAATATTAGGTTGAATTGGAAACTAAAAACACTCGGCTCTTTAAAGTTCATACAAATGTTAAAACAAACTAAAATATGGATTTAATTGACTTTCCTGACGAATGAATTTTAACGCTAAGATCTGATGGCAGAGGTGATAAAATCTAAGATACACAAAATTATATTAAATCAGAAAGAAGAGAAACCTTCTTTCGGCATACACGGGCGAAATTACGGATATCCCAAAAATTGTTTCGAGCCCATTTGAGGCCAACCATAGATTGGAAATAAGTAGACTGTCAAAAGAGTTGAAAAATTTAAACGAATGCCATACTGACTTAAATGGTTTAAATGTTCATCATATATCTGGCCAAACCTTTTTAATAATATGTATAATAACACAGGTCGACAAAAAAAAAACCGGAGAATAAACGTGACAGATTCTGAAAGATCTTGGTCTGTACATTGCTGATTCGAAAACCAAAAGTTTCTATCACGTACCACTTTTGAGAAAATCGCGGTCAAAGTATGAAAAAGTGCCCTTTTTGGCACTTTTCAAAGCCTAATAACGCGAAAAACTTACGTGCCCCAGATCTGGTTTTAGGCTTAAATGAAACACTAATCTTTTTTTTTCAATAAGGAAAAAGGGTCACCAACGTGGCACCTCAGGTTCGCCAGCTATAATGCTTTTTCTGAACTTACTTTTGACCAAAATTCTGCTATGTTGGAGCCCTGGTAATTCAAAATTCAAATTGTAACGGCTCGTCTATGCGTTGGGAACTTGGATGTTATATTATAACAGTAACTACGAAGTTTTCAACCTAAAACGGAGACTCTCCGTTGCTGTCTGTGTCTGCATGTGTGGCTGCGGGTACCTGTGCGCCGAGCGATTAAACACGCGTCCGACCTTAGCGAGATGCAAAACGGAAGAGAAAGTGTAAAAAATCAGCGATCGCACTTCAGCGGAGGGTCAGGCTCGCTGACCTAGCTCGCTGCTATCGATTGCACTATCGATCGCGGCCTCCGCGGTGCGATAACGCGTTAATGGGGCTCTTTTCGTTGGTCGTGTCTTGACTTAGAATAAAAGCTAGTTTAACTAGTTATTTCCGAGGTTCTATTCAGTTTTCAAAATAAAAGGGGGACTTCGGGTCATAGCTTAAACTAAAGATAGTACATGAGGCTAACATAATAGTGATAGGAAAATTGAACTTATAACTATAACTATAACTAACTAACTATCAATTAATAATATGGAACTTCATATAGTGTAACAATTTTGCCGCTACTCCGGTTTATGTTCGGCAAAAAAATATATACTTGCGCGCCCTCAATTTTAGGGCACTACATCCCCTCCTTTCTATTGGGAATGAAATAGACGTAACCCAACTCGTTGGGTTTAAATGTGACCTGGAAGGAACCCTCCTCGGTCTTTACCCAAAGACGCTGTCGGGAATGCTGGGCTGCCGGGCGTCGAGCGCAGATGGCCTGCCAAACTGCGGCCGGGACTTGGTGGTCATCGCTATTGCAGGTCCAAGCAGCCGGAAGGGAATAGCGCTCTCTCCGGAGGTTGGGTGGCTGCCTTGGACGGAGCTGCTCTCGATTGGGGTCGTCGCCTCGGGTTGCTGGTTGAAGGCTCGAGGGGTAGCATGGTGTCGGCGGGAGCGTAATTAGGTGGCGGTTGGTACGGTACCAGCGTTAGCGTTGGTTTCTTCCGACGAAAACGTTGACCGGTTCCCTCCTTGTCGTCAGTTGGCTCCGACTCCCATTCCATGGCCTTTCCCGTGGGGTAGTGGGAAAGCCTGGGTTCGTCCGGTGTGGTGCGGTTGGTGACTCCTATCGTCGCTTCTGCAGCGCGTGTGGTACACAAATGTTGTTCCGGTGGGGTGTCATGGTCTCGGTCGTCAGGTTGTCCTCCCGATACCGAACAGTTCGCCGATTCTTGGCCATTAGGGTTTGGTTTCGTCATCTGGTCCCAGGGTGCAGAGGCATTCCGGGGACGGCGGGTACCTCCCGAACAAATTTTCGGGCGGCCGATACGGTGCTGCGACTTAGACCGTCTAGTAGGTGTTCGTGGTCAGGTAGATCTAGGACTCTTTGTGGTACCACGAGCTTTGCTCGTCCACATAAACGTAATGCTGGGTGCCTTCTAGGGGACGCAGTCGTCCTCGTCGCTGATCTCGTAGTGGTTGCTCCTCGTTGTCCGACGCATCCTCTACGTAGAGTGCCCGCTGCTCACTCTTGCCTTTTTCCGAACCGGCGTAGCTCTGGAGATAATCGTAGGGGTCGTAGACCTCTTCCTCATACGACCCGGTTAGACTCGGGTAGTACGGGTAGGTCTCGTCTTTAATCGAGTAGCCGCCGGCGTTCGTGAAGGGGTGCGGGTGTCGCGCTGGCCTGGGACGCCTATGAATGTCGCAGGGTCGTATATACGCTGGCCGATGGCGTCCACGTAATGTGGAAAGACGCATATTGCGCGGGGGGAGGTCGGAGTGTCTTGCTGATCTGTGACGCCCACGAATGACGCAGGGTCGCATATCCGCTGGCCGGTGACGTCCACGTAATATGGAGAGACGTATCTGGTGCGGGAGGAGGTCGGGGTGTCTTGCTCTTCTGCGTGGAGATGAGATGCGCAACCTAACGCTGCCCGACGGGATCGTGTTTGAGCACTAGAGGTCTCTGGCGCCTACCCGCATGACCGGCTGAACCTCTCGTCGTACACCGTTCCCGGACGTAGCCGAGTGGCTGTCGACTGCGTATTATTCCTGAAGTCCAGTCCAGGCTCTCCCTTGCTGTCGCTCGATGAGATGGTGATCGTTTCCATGCCGGCGACGTCTCTGTAGGTGGATAAGCAACTAAACTTGCTTAGTTCTAGAACTACTTTAAAATGAGAAGTGGGCAGCAGCGATAAAAACTACTAGCTAGTTTTTGAAGGCTTAAAGGCTAATAATGCTCTAGGCCTAGTGGGGGCAGAGAGTGGGAGTTTGGGTTTCTTATGATCCCCCCTCGTTGTTGGCGTTGGTTGGTTAACCTCGTTGGGACGGCCTGGGTTGGTCGCCGGTGCCATCCCCAGCTGGTTTGCTGTCTTCGTCATCGTGGTTACCTATGGAAGAAGAATGAAACGCTTTTAAATCACCAATATTTGCACGTCCCTTTCACTGGCAGGGCAGGCGGATTCGGAGGACGTTAGGTGAGGAAAAAGTGATCACTTTGTATGGTCCGTCGAACTTTGGAGCAAGCTTCGCTGCGAATCCCTCGGCGGCTTTAGATAGGTGGTGCTGCCGCACTAGGACTAAGGATCCCATTGCCGGCTTCCAGGTTCGGCGACGCAGGCTGTAATGTTTCCCCTGGCTTCCCCTGGTTCCCGGCTGGCCTTCTGCAGGTTGTTCTGTACGATCTGGAAGACCTCTTCAGACGGTCTGCTCTCTCCGATGGACTCTGAGGCAATGTTGCCGTGATAATCGTGGTTTCCGAGCCTGAAGTAGGAAGGCCCGACTGTATCCGGTCGCCTCCGAAGTGCTTGTATTGATGGCGAGTTCCGGTAACAAGATATCCAATGTGTTTTGCCCACTTTCCACGTACAGGGCGATCATCGTCTTGACGGTGCGATTGGCTCGACTGGTTGGATTCTCGCTTGGACATTGGGCAGTACTGCGCGGTACACTGGAGTTCCACTCCTGTTTCCTTAAGAAAGGCCTTGAATGCTTTGCTGGTGAACTGGGTGCGGTTATCGCACACCATTTTGCGGTTCGCGGAAGGTTTGCGGAAGGCCCGTATAAGAGTTGCCGTTGTTGCCTTTCGCAGGGGTACCAGCTCGACCCACTTGGTGAAGCTGTCGAAGAAAACAAGAAGCATGGTATTCCCCTCCTTTGAACGGGGTAATGGTCCTACCGGCTTTGACATGTATTTCTGGCACGGGATGCATTGACGCCCGTGCCGTCGCACATCTCGGTATACCCGAGAGATTCGGATGATGATCTTCCGAACGCCAAGATGACCCGTAGTGGGTACATCATGGCATTCCTGCAGGACCCGGGGTCGATGTTCGGCTGCTACGCAAAGTTTTCACGGTATGTAGTCTTGGACATCCGGACGATGACCGAGGTGTCGATATAGTTCACTGTTTTCAATGATGAAGTCGGGGAATTTATTTGGGTCATCACGGACGTCCTTAATTTTTCGCTGCAGCCAATGGCACTGGTGCTCGCCTTGTGTAAGTCTCTGTAAGTGTTGTAAATTGTAAATTGTTGTCGGAAAAAAGCGTTGGCGACTACATTGTATTTTCCCTGGCGGTAGTGTACGTCGTATTCGTATTGCTGCAGCTCCAAAGCCCATCTGGCAATCCTTCCGGTTGGGTTCCCTATTTTATCGAGCAATTTAAGAGCCAGGTGGTCGATAATTACGCCGAACCTATAGCCATCGAGGTAGCATCGTAATTTCCGTATTTCCCAGACAAAGGCCAGGCATTCTTTTCCCGTGCGCGATTAGTTCAAATCAGCGGCATCAAGCTTGCGGCTGACGTAGGCAATGACTCGTTCGTAGCCGTCGATTTCCTATGCTAGGACTCCTCTGAGTGCGTAGTTGCTGGCGTCAGTCAGCAGTGTCGTCTTTACAGAGACATCTGGGGATGCCAGCATGGGTGCGTCTGTCAGTAAATTCTTCAGCAGATCGATGGCACTCTATTATTCTGTTTCTCACTTCCAACGCAGGTTTTTTTCAGCAAGTTCTTCATGGGCTGGACCACCGAGGCGAAGTTTGGTACAAATCGCCTGTACCACGGGGCCATACTGAGGCATCTCCTCAGTTCCCGTAAGCTTGTGGGAGGGCACAGGTTTCGTACGGCGGCTACTTTGACCGGATCTGGGATAGTTTCCTCTTGAAGAATGAGTATTTTTCCTGGTTGATGCG
The DNA here is from genome assembly GCA_008042585.1 of Drosophila punjabiensis. Classification (NCBI taxonomy): domain Eukaryota; kingdom Metazoa; phylum Arthropoda; class Insecta; order Diptera; family Drosophilidae; genus Drosophila; species Drosophila punjabiensis. The sequence continues at coordinate 10,128 of VNJR01011410.1, read as the reverse complement.
CAGGTTGGCTCTCCTCAATCATGCCCATGTGTTCTTCTAGGCTGGCGCCGATGACAATGATGTCATCGAGGTAGGCAAATGCGTGAGGATCTAGGTCTGGTCCTATCACGCTATCTAGCGCACGTTGAAAAGTTGCCGGTGCGGAGTGCAATCCGCACGGCATGACTCTCTACTGAAATAAGCCTCTTCCGGGGACCGTAAATGCGGTGCATGTCCGGCTGTCCGTGGTCATTGGTATCTGCCAGTATCCGTTGCGCAGATCCAGTGTCGAAGTTTCCACTTGTTCACCTATGATGCGTTGCATAGCGGGGTTCTTAGGAAAATAGCGTTGTCTAATCGGCCGATCGTCCTTCATGGTGATCTGGTGCTCGGCTATGTTTGCTACTCCCGCCATTCGCTTGGACAAGCGGATTGCTCCCCGGTGCCCATGGCTATTGTCGTTGGTACTCCTGAGGCTCGGTCTCTTCGTCGGGTGTTCTTCGTTTGTTCTCAGCGTATTCCTCCTCGTCTTAATCTTTCTGTTGCTTCTTCATGCGGGTACCCTGGTGTACCTCCCGATGTTCTCGGACGTTGTTTTCCTCAAATGCTTTTGGCATGCTGCTTTCCATTTCTACTAGTTCTCCTACAAGGGTCCTCTCGTATGTCGCTGTGTTTTTTTCTGCGTCGTTGTTCTCGGCGTGTGTCGCCGCCTGGTTTCCGTCGATTGTTCCTTTTTCGTTTCGGGACTCTCTGTTCCTTGGTATGTGTGCTCTATGTGGTTGTTCGGGTGTATTTGCTTTCTTATAGTTCCGTGGTCCGATGCCGTGATTGGCTAGGCCTAGTCGAACTTCCGCTGATGACATATTCGATGTCTCTGTGGACGAAGGCATAATACCCATCGAATTGGAGGCCCCAGTTGCGAATTCGTTCCGGAACGCAAACCAATTTCAGGCGGTTCCTTTCGTGACTTTTTTCAGAAAGTTTCTCGATTTTTAGTAAACGGTGATGGGGCAGTAATAGCGAAGCTAGGAGTGGTACGAGAAGGCCCTACAAAGGAGATTGTCTAGTATTGTCCGGAATATGATCTGGCGCTTACGTTCGCGGTGACGCCGCTGGGACCAGGTTTGTTTTCTCCCGAGGGTGCGTGGCTACCCGCACGGGTTTTATATCGCCTTTCTGGGTCAGCGAGCCGAGCCCACACCTCTTGGGTATGCTCGGAGTCTTTGATAAAAGTGACGAAGTTTCGCCGCATATCGTCGACGACTCCCTCGGCGGAGAAACCGAATTCTTCAGAAAAGGATACCAATTCGGCCTTCAAACAGGAGTATATCCACCGCGAGGAGACCATAGGTTTTTTGATGAAACGTCGTACGAACTCACCGGACATTTTCTGGTCGGCGTCCATGGTTGTAGATTGTTTTTCTGATATTTCCTTTGTTCAAAATATTTCTCTGGTTCGAGTTGTTGCTGCGCCGCTGGATCTCTTTGCTAGAGTCTATATATAGATTATTTACAAAACACACTTGGTCGCGTTGACTGTTCGGGACCGCTTGGGCTTATTAGCAGGCGCAATTACCACTTTTTTGCGGTTGATTTCACGGTCGTGGGCACTTTGTTCAATTTCTTTTTCTCTTCTAGGTTATGTCACTCGTCCGTGGGTTGCGCACTCCTTGTATAGGTGGTAATTTTTTTAGTCAGGCGCCACCTGTCACGTAGTTGTCTGGCCGGGGTAGTATCTCAATAGGGGCCAAGGAACCTTTACAAGAAATTTATATAGAAGGGTGGAGCCTGTAGTAGGAATTTGTACGGGGGTGGTAATGCGCCTGGAAACGAGGGTTAGCGGTCGACGCTGCGCTGATGGCGGCATCGGCAGCTGCAGTTGGGGGTGATCCCGGGTCGAGTTCCTGAATATTCGTGTCGCTTGGTACGATATGGCTCTGCACGCCACCTAGCAGCGGTGCAGGTGATCGGGGGAAATTTGATCGGATCGGTGCAGGTGATCGGAGGAAATTACGCATATACCCAGTTCCTCCACACGCCACCAAGCGGCGGTGCTGGTGATCGGTGGGAATTTTGAAGGGGGTCGGCTAAAAGCCACCTAGCGGCGGGGCAATTTACAAAGCGTGCGACTTGCGGAGATCCCTTTGAGAGCGCCCTCTGATGGTCGAAGCGGGCTACCAACGACGGCGGGTGGTGTCAAATTATGAGACAGGGAACTTATGAAGATCCCGCTGGGGACACCCTCTGGTAGCTGGAGAAGCTACGAGCATCTATTACTCCTGATGGACTCGGAGACTACGGAAATCTTAGGAAGGTCTCAATCATGCAGGGGCAAGGAAACTTTCCGGCCGAGATACGCGACACGAATGAGAAACCAAACACGGGCCCCCGATCTCGATCGAGGAGTAGGAGGGAGAAGAGGAGGTGGGGATGTGGGTGCCGAAAATTATACGCAGCGGGTGGGTATATGTGCGATCTTTATTTTATATTTGTAAAGAAATACAGGGGCCCTCACAACAACTATTGCTTACTTGAACTTCCTTCGGCACGCTTGCCGGTGTGGCGCAAGGGTTAAGTGGCGTGCGGAAAGGTCGCTCGCAAAATGCACCTGTGTACGTGCTGGAGTGCAGAGTCACCGTGGACCGAAGCGCGTGTCGCTGTCTGTGTCTGCATGTGTGGCTGCGACCGACCTTAGCGAGATGCAAAACAGAAGAGAAAGTGTAAAAAATCAGCGATCTCACTTCAGCGGAGGGTCACGCTCGCTGAACTAGTTCGCTGCTATCGATCGCGGCCTCCGCGGTGCGATAACGCGTTAAGGGGGCTCTTTTCGTTGGTCGTGTCTTGACTTAGAATAATAGCTAGTTTAACTAGTTTTTTCCGAGTTTCTATTAAATTTTCAAAATAAAAGGGGGACTTCGTGTCATAGCTTAAACTAAAGATAGTACATGAGGCTAACATAATAGTGATAGAAAAATTGAACTTATAACTATAACTATAACTAACTAACTAACAATTAATAATATGGAACTTCATATAGTGTAACAATGATGCCGCTACTCCGGTGGATGTTCGGCACAAAAATATATACTTGTGCGCCCTCAATTTTAGGGTACTACCATATATAAAATTAACATGTTAGCTATATAAGTAAGGAATTAAGTACAATAAAGACATTTTTTTACAAAAGCTCGAAGAATCAAAGTTATTATTTCGATCTGTTTTCAATATGATTCCCATGGAATTAAAAACTTATTATTTAATTTGTTATTAATGTGATTCTCATGGAATGCTAAACGTATTATTTAATTTGTAAATCACAATACGATTCTCATGTAATTCTAAAGTTATTTAATTTGTTATTCTAAACTTTTTTTGATTTATAATACACAATACGATTCTCATTTTACTCTATACTTATTATTTAATTTATAATGAATACGATTTTCATGTATATCTAAAAATATTATTTACATAATAACGAATGATATCACTAATCTTTATTTTAAACCATTATTTTTAATAAAATAAACATATGTAGATTAAAATGTGATTGGTTTTTATACCCATGCAGGGTATTATAATAGTCAGAAGTTTGCAACGCAGAGATGGAAGCATTTTCGACCCTATAAAGTATATATGTTCTTGATCAGCATTAACAGCAGAGTCGATCTAGCTATGTGCGTCTGTCTGTCCGTATATAGTATATATATTCTTGAACAGCATTAAATGCAGAGTCGATCTAGCTATGTCCGTCTGTCTGTCCGTTTCTACGCAAACTAGTCCCTCAGTTTTGAAACTTAATGAAACTTTGCAGATAGTCATCTATATACTCTCACTCGTATATAAGTCGGAGCGAGCCGGATAGGTGAAATATATCATATAGCTGCCATACAAACGATCCGTAAATTTGTATAAAAAATTATAACTTGACTGTTTTTAAAGATATCTTCATGAACTCTCGTTTATGAGCTTCTCATATTATTCCTGAATTTCAGATTTAATTTGTAATGTAGATGCCATCGAAAAGGTCGGGACATTTTTAGAAAAAAACAAGAAAGAAAGCTAACTTCGGCACGCCGAAGTTTGTATACCCTTGCAGATTCCAATTGTATCAATTATAATCTATCCCAATTTAATATAATATGAATTACTCTCGTATTCATTTTATTGTTACAAATAAACATTTTTTTTACATTTTTTACATGTAAAGTAAAATTTTTTTTTTCCCTTCACATTTACCGATCGTTTGTATGGAAGCTATATGATATAGTGGTCCAATTTTAATAAAATTCACAACAAAATTCTGAAATAATATAAAATGCATGTATTTTAAAGTAGAAAGAGTTATGTTGAAAACTGAAGAAGTTATAATTTTTTTTTCTCAAAATTTCCTGACCGTTCCTATGGCAGCTATAGGATATAGTAGTGCGATTTTTATAAAATTAAATCCAAAAATCTAAAATAATATATAAAGCTTATAATTGAGAGTTGATCAAGATTTGTTAAAAAACAGTGAAGTTATAATTTTTTTTCTACAAATTTATGGATCGTTCGTATGGCAGCTATATGATATAGTCGTCCGATCTGGCTCGTTCCGACTTATGTAGTAGTGAGAGTATATAGAAGACGACCTGCAAAGTTTCATTCAGATATCTTACAAACTGAGGGACTAGTTCGCGTATAATCGGACAGACGGACGGACAGACGGACATGGCTAGATCGACTCGGCTGTTGTTGCTGATCAAGAATTTATATACTTTATAGGGTCGGAAACGTCTCCATTACTGCGTTGCAAACTTCTGACTGAAATTATAATATCCTGCAAGGGTATAAAAATACAGCTTTGTCAGTTTTTAACATTACCTCTTATACTTTAAGATGCAAGCATTATATATTAATCTTAAATTTTGTTTTAAATACCATAAAAATCGGAAGACTATTTCAAATAGCTGCCATACACACAATTGGTAAATGTGGAGGAAAGTTTTATTTCACTTTACATGTAAAAATGTAAAAAAACCTAAAACTTTAATAATAATAGATTATTATTGTTCCAATTGCACTCTGCAAGGGTATGCAAACTTCAGCGTGCCGAAGTAAGCTGTCTTTCTTGTTATTAATGTGTTTAATTACAGAACAGAGGGCAACATTCCATTATATTTTATTAACGTATTTTTAAAGCACACCAAAATCTGTTAATTTTTTCATAAAGCTAGCTTTCTGATTCTAAATAAATTGAATAGTCAAAATAGTTACATTTTGTTAAATACATGAGTTACGCAATTTGATAAAATATCAAATTAATGTTTTTAATTGGTTTCAATTATTTGAAATGTTAACTATAATTTTTCAACCTTCTTTTGCGTTTTTTAAATTTAAACCATTATATTGTTTTTGTTTTTTGCTGCAGCTTTGCCCTATACTTTGCCATTTAAAACGCGTAAGGAAAATAGGCATACATTTTTTAATTGCATAATAATTTGATTGGTACTATCGAAAATATCAATTGTTTGAACTATTACTATCGAAATTCTAAAGATTGCGGTTGACGGTTATAAACCATGCCCAGTTTTTAAATTAATAAATGTATAAATACTATAAACTAGAAAGCTTAATACGTAAGCCGTTTGCATTCTGATAGAAAAAAATACGGAATTTGGATAGTTTTTTGGGGTGCAGTTAATTTTTATTTTATCGGCTTCAGGTTTGCCTTGAATTCAGGCTCTTACATCTTTAGATCTTTGATTAGGGAAGATCCGCGAAACAAATATAAACTTTGTATGTGGTACTAACATACCATAAAATTTTCAGACGGTAATCCGGGCCTGACACCCTATGCGGATTCAAAATCGGGACTCTTAGGGGTCATTTATGGGGACCTCCCACACAACGAAAACATCCGAGGGCACAATCACTCCCGCGGGTAATTTGAATACCGAATCTTTTTTGGCATCCGATCTGAGAATTTTGAGTTCATTTTTGATGTCGATGGCTATACCGAGGGAAGCTGTTGTTGAGAACCCGCCGCTAGTTGTTGGTACTCTCTGACAAGCTGCACCCCAGGTGCGGTTTTTTTGCGCGTAGGAGATTTAGCGCCTTTTTACGAAATCTCGATTGACCTTAAAACCACTTTTGGCCACATAAAAGACCTTTCTACCCCTTTCAACTTCTCTGCAGGCCTCTTAGCAATAGCGCAAAACGATAGTTTTGGGCACGCCATTCACCGTCTCGGCTGTAACTCCATGTACCTAGCATGATCAATATTGTCACACAACCAGCACAAAGAGAGCGGGAGAGTAGAAGTAAGCAAGCTTAAAGTCGTTTAGCTATCACGATGCACAGTAGAGCCTCTAAAACAAGCACTGTTGCAAAAGTAAACAAAAAGTCATTGTCGCAACAATGTTTTAAACCGTAAATATCTGGTAAAAATTTTCAAAGAATTTAGAATCTACAAGAAAACCATTTGGAGAATATTTTTTGTAGTAAATCTGAGCATTGAAATTAGAACTTTGTTTTTGCTTTAAATGATAGATACATTCATAAACTATAAGTCAAAAATTAAAAAAATGGGAATGCACAGGTGCATCACCTGACAAGTGTCAATTTTTTCAAATTTTTCTAGCTAAAGTAATCCATAAATTACGAATCTGGTGAAAGCCATTGACTACATTATAACTACGACCTTTGTGGATCTTTTTCTGAACCAAAGTCCACTTTTATCGGTGCGTTACGCCGCGTCTGCGGAAGTGAACGGAAACAAACAAAAGTACCTAAAAAAAAACTGGTATAACTGTAGCGCATAACTGTTTTTAGCGTTAATACTTTGAGTCTCTTCATGTTTCTTCTACTAAATGACAAAACTACAAAACTAAGAGACTAGTTTGCGTAGAAACGGACAGACGGACATGGTTAGATCGACTCGGCTGTTGATGCTAATCAAGAATATATATACTTTACAGGGTCGAAAATGCTTCCTTCACTGCGTTGCAAACTTCTGACCGAAATTATAATACCCTGCCAGGGTATAAAAATTAAGTACTGTAAAAACAATATGGATATCAAAATTAAGATTAATATGCTGTTTGATAATAAATATTATATTTATGATGAATTATTTATTAATAACAAAGACATGTAAGGTAATCGTAATTCCTTACTTTAAAAATGGTGCCAGACGTGTTCTAGTTTCCATTTCCGAAAAATCTTCACTGATTCGTATTTCCCTCTGCTACGTCTCTGTTAACTTCCGAGCGAAATCGCTCGGAAACTTTCCGACTGCAATTGGCCCAGCGGATTCAGATCCGCAAAATCAGAAATTAATTATTTTAAAATACAATGCGACTATGAAAATTGCAATTGAAAATGGAATTTCATTCTCTGATGCTTTGGGAACATTACTGCATAACTGAATTAGCTAAAGGTAGTATACTTGATTTATAAATAATTATTTTTTGGTTGCACCTCAGAATCGGTTCGACTCTAACCTTCCGCAGTGTTGCAAATCCGCCGCCCGTGTTCTAGTTTCTGAGCGGCAAATTTGATGCTGAGGGGGAAATTGTTAGGGCTGTCAGCGTTTCAAAATAAACAGAAGCATACTTCATATTCATTCAGTTGTCATTTTATTTTTTCTATTATTCTAAGAACTATTATAAATGCTCGCTAAAAAAAATTGTGTTTGGTAAAAACACTACTTACATTTTTGTACAAACTGTGCGCGATGTGAAGGGAAATTTTTCCTCGTCTTCGGCAACTCTTTTCTGAGTTGAATTTTGCAGCACTATCCATGAGAATTTCGCAACATTGCCACCAATCAGCTGACCGGCATACGCAAGTTAAATTTGAACAATATAAGTAATAAAAACGTAAAATATACTAGCATTGTTTTTTAAATGTTAGTTGATACGTCGAACACTTAATAACTGTCGTCGAAATGCAAAAACATTTGTTGTTATATGTTAAAGTAACAATCTTTAAATCAGGGCGGGCAAATCAGCTGTCATCTGCATGAGTTTTCCAATACTTCATGTCGATTTTTAGCACTGCCTCCAAAAATAGATGATTGCAATTTCAAATATTAAAAATCTACTTTTTACGGCCAACAATGCTTGTACCTTTGATTTTCTGCATTCAATCTGTACCCCATTAACGTTCTTAGGTTGGAAACCAGAGCAGGCCAAAATTTGATCAGCCCCTAATTAGCAAAACTGTGAAAAAATTAACGCAGTGGCCAGCTGATTTTTTTTTTGGGAACAAAAGGATCAAAGGGAAATTTCGTAAAAAATCCTTCAATCAACAAGGGCAATTCGCTTATGTTAAACGGAAACCCGAAAATGTTATCAAATCCACTATGAGCTTTCTATATTGTTTCAGATTTTTGGATTGAATTTTATAAAAATCGGACTACTATATCATATAGCTGCCATAGGAACGGTCGTGATATTTAAAAAAAAAATTTTTTCTCCACGTTTACCGATCGTTTGTATGGCAGCTACATAATATAGTCGTCCGATTCTTATGAAATTTACAACAAAATTCTGAAAAAATATAAAATACTAGTGCCTAAAAGTAGAAGAAATTATGTTGAAAACTGACAAAGCTATAATTTGTTTTCTAAAAATTTCCCGACCGTTCCTATGGCAGCCAAAAATCTTTAACAATATAAGAAGTTCATAACCGAGAGTTAATCAAGATATGTTAAAAAACAGTGAAGCTATAATTTTTTTTCTTTAAATTTACGGATCGGTTGTTTGGCAGCTATATGATATAGTCGTCTGATCTGGCCCGTTCCGACTTATGTACGAGTGAGAGTATAAAGAAGATTATCTGCAAAGTTTCTTAGATAGCTTTAAAACTGAGAGACTAGTTCGCGTATAATCGGACAGACGGACGGACAGACGGACATGGCTAGATCGACTCGGATGTTGATGCTGATCAGTATATATATACTTTATAGGGTCGGAAATTCCTCCTTCACTGCGTTGCAAACTTCTGACTGAAATTATAAGGGTATAAACATACATTTGAATGATCTCATATATATATTTTATACGTACCAAACAAAGCGTTGTTCAGAAATGAAAATTTTTCTAGTCAATTTTATCGGGGCCTCCTGCAAAATTCTTTTCCATAACAAAAAAGGGTTAGAAAACGAAAATACAAATAGGTTTTTTGTGTGTTTCCGTGTGTCCACTTGAGCCTTGTTTGTTGTAGTATATGTGTGGGCGTCACATGACGCGATCACATGTTTTTCTTTCTTCAAGAAAATGTGTTTCTTATCCGGATTAGAAAACAAAACACATTAAAAAGTGTTGAATGAAATAATATAATTACTATTAGTGTTTGTTAGTATGTAAGGCATTGTCACGCAGTTCTCTGGCCGGGGTAAAATCTCAGTCGGGGCCAAGGAACCTATACAAGAAAATGTATATAGAAGGGTGGAACCTGTAGTAGGAATTTGTACGGGGTAGCGATATGTCCAGAAACGAGGTGCCAACAGTGCGTTCGGCTCGTCTGGCGGTATAGCGAGTTGATCTGGGACATAGACCTCGGATTCTTGGAGGTTGGAGCGCCACCTGGTGTCCGTGGTCGCGAGCTACGCCTCGTGTGGGGAATTATGGCTAGCGCCACCTATGAGCCACGATCGCAGCCTAGCGGTCGTGCGAGGGAAATGTGGACAGCGCCACCTAGGAGTCACGATCGCAGACTAGCGATCGTGCGAGAAAATGTGGATAGCGCCACCTATGGGTCGCGAACGCAAGATAGATTGCGTACGGGGAACTAGAGCCCGATCGCGTTGGGAGGTGGGAGACGCGGGTGCCGGGAAATGGGTACTCCGGATGGACTCGGAGCCTACGGGGATTTAATACTCCGGATGGGCTCGGAGCCTACGGGGATTTAATGCTCCGGCTAGACTCGGAGCCTACGGGGATCTAATACTCCGGATGGACTCGGAGCCTACGGGGATCTAATACTCCGGATGGACTCGGAGTCTACGGGGATCTGATACTCCGGATAGACTCGTAGTCTACGGGGAATCAAATACTACGAGCAAACATGCAGAGGGGAGGGTGGGGGTGCTCGGCCAGGATGCGTCTCGTGGATGGGAAACCAAGCACAAGCTGCGAACCGGAGCCATGAAGTGGGAAGAGG